>CM043118.1:20521221-20526221 GCA_023701765.1 Hylyphantes graminicola | reverse complement strand
CTGCCTGCCTCTGCCACTTCCTCTGCCTCTGCCACTGCCTCTGCCTCTGCCACTGCCTCTGCTTCTGCCACTGCCTCTGCCTGCCTGCCTGCCTGCCTGCCTCTGCCACTGCCACTGCCTCTGCCTGCCTGCCTGCCTCTGCCACTGCCTCTGCCACTGCCTGCCTGCCTGCCTGCCTCTGCCACTGCCTCTGCCACTGCCTCTGCCACTGCCTCTGCCTCTGCCTGCCTGCCTGCTTGCCTCTGCCACTGCCTCTGCCTCTGCCATTGCCTCTGCCTCTGCCTGCCTGCCTGCCTCTGCCACTTCCTCTGCCTCTGCCACTGCCTCTGCCTCTGCCACTGCCTCTGCTTCTGCCACTGCCTCTGCCTGCCTGCCTGCCTGCCTGCCTGCCTGCCTCTGCCACTGCCACTGCCTGCCTGCCTGCCTGCCTGCCTGCCTCTGCCACTGCCTCTGCCACTGCCTCTGCCTCTGCCACTGCCTCTGCCTCTGCCTGCCTGCCTGCCTGCTTGCCTCTGCCTCTGCCTCTGCCACTGCCTATGCCTGCCTGCCTGCCTCTGCCACTGCCTCTGCCTCTGCCACTGCCTCTGCCACTGCCTCTGCCTGCCTGCCTCTGCCTCTGCCTCTGCCACTGCCTCTGCCTGCCTGCCTGCCTCTGCCACTGCCACTGCCTCTGCCTGCCTGCCTGCCTGCCTGCCTCTGCCACTGCCTCTGCCTCTGACACTGCCTCTGCCACTGCCTCTGCCTGCCTGCCTCTGCCACTGCCTCTGCCACTGCCTCTGCCATTGCCTCTACCTCTGCCACTGCCTCTGCCTCTGCCACTGCCTCTGCCTCTGCCACTGCCTCTGCCTCTGCCTCTGCCACTGCCTCTGCCTGCCTGCCTGCCACTGCCTCTGCCTCTGCCACTGCCTCTGCCTCTGCCACTGCCTCTGCCACTGCCTCTGCCTGCCTGCCTGCCTGCCTCTGCCACTGCCTCTGCCTCTGCCTGCCTGCCTGCCTCTGCCACTGCCTCTGCCACTGCCTCTGCCACTGCCTCTGTCTGCCTGCCTGCCTGCCTCTGCCACTGCCTCTGCCTCTGCCACTGCCTCTGCCACTGCCTCTGCCTCTGCCACTGCCTCTGCCACTGCCTCTGCCTCTGCCACTGCCTCTGCCTCTGCCACTGCCTCTGCCTCTGCCACTGCCTCTGCCACTGCCTCTGCCTCTGCCACTGCCTCTGCCTCTGCCACTGCCTCTGCCTCTGCCACTGCCTCTGCCTGCCTGCCTGCCTCTGCCACTGCCTCTGCCTGCCTGCCTGCCTGCCTCTGCCTCTGCCACTGCCTCTGCCACTGCCTCTGCCACTGCCTCTGCCACTGCCTCTGCCTCTGCCACTGCCTCTTCCTGCCTGCCTGCCTGCCTCTGCCACTGCCTCTGCCTCTGCCACTGCCACTGCCTCTGAATCTGCCTCTGCCACTGCCTCTGCCTCTGCCACTGCCTCTGCCTCTGCCACTGCCTCTGCTTCTGCCACTGCCTCTGCCTGCCTGCCTGCCTGCCTGCCTCTGCCACTGCCTCTGCCTGCCTGCCTGCCTGCCTCTGCCACTGCCTCTGCCACTGCCTCTGCCACTGCCTCTGCCACTGCCTCTGCCTGCCTGCCTCTGCCACTGCCTCTGCCACTGCCTCTGCCATTGCCTCTGCCTCTGCCACTGCCTCTGCCTCTGCCACTGCCTCTGCCACTGCCTCTGCCTGCCTGCCTGCCTCTGCCACTGCCTCTGCCTCTGCCACTGCCTCTGCCACTGCCTCTGCCACTGCCTCTGCCACTGCCTCTGCCACTGCCTCTGCCTCTGCCTCTGCCACTGCCTCTGCCTCTGCCTGCCTGCCTGCCTGCCTCTGCCACTGCCTCTGCCTGCCTGCCTGCCTGCCTCTGCCACTGCCTCTGCCTCTGCCACTGCCACTGCCTCTGCCTCTGCCACTGCCTCTGCCACTGCCTCTGCCTCTGCCACTGCCTCTGCCTCTGCCACTGCCTCTGCCTCTGCCACTGCCTCTGCCTGCCTGCCTCTGCCACTGCCTCTGCCACTGCCTCTGCCATTGCCTCTGCCTCTGCCACTGCCTCTGCCTCTGCCACTGCCTCTGCCACTGCCTCTGCCTGCCTGCCTGCCTGCCTCTGCCACTGCCTCTGCCACTGCCTCTGCCTCTGCCACTGCCTCTGCCTCTGCCTCTGCCACTGCCTCTGCCACTGCCTCTGCCACTGCCTCTGCCTCTGCCTCTGCCACTGCCTCTGCCTCTGCCACTGCCTCTGCCTCTGCCACTGCCTGCCTGCCTTTGCCACTGCCTCTGCCACTGCCTCTGCCATTGCCTCTGCCTCTGCCACTGCCTCTGCCACTGCCTCTGCCACTGCCTCTGCCTGCCTGCCTGCCTCTGCCACTGCCTCTGCCTCTGCCTCTGCCACTGCCTCTGCCTCTGCCACTGCCTCTGCCACTGCCTCTGCCTCTGCCTCTGCCACTGCCTCTGCCTCTGCCACTGCCTCTGCCACTGCCTCTGCCTGCCTGCCTGCCTCTGCCACTGCCTCTGCCTCTGCCACTGCCACTGCCTCTGCCTGCCTGCCTCTGCCACTGCCTCTGCCACTGCCTCTGCCATTGCCTCTGCCTCTGCCACTGCCTCTGCCACTGCCTCTGCCTCTGCCACTGCCACTGCCTCTGCCTCTGCCTCTGCCTCTGCCTGCCTGCCTCTGCCACTGCCTCTGCCACTGCCTCTGCCACTGCCTCTGCCATTGCCTCTGCCACTGCCTCTGCCTCTGCCACTGCCTCTGCCACTGCCTCTGCCTGCCTGCCTGCCTCTGCCACTGCCTCTGCCTCTGCCACTGCCTCTGCCACTGCCTCTGCCACTGCCTCTGCCTCTGCCACTGCCTCTGCCTCTGCCTCTGCCTCTGCCTCTGCCTGCCTGCCTGCCTCTGCCACTGCCTCTGCCTGCCTGCCTGCCTGCCTCTGCCTCTGCCACTGCCTCTGCCACTGCCTCTGCCACTGCCTCTGCCACTGCCTCTGCCTCTGCCACTGCCTCTTCCTGCCTGCCTGCCTGCCTCTGCCACTGCCTCTGCCTCTGCCACTGCCACTGCCTCTGAATCTGCCTCTGCCACTGCCTCTGCCTCTGCCACTGCCTCTGCCTCTGCCACTGCCACTGCCTCTGCCTGCCTGCCTGCCTGCCTGCCTGCCTCTGCCTGCCTGCCTGCCTCTGCCACTGCCTCTGCCCCTGCCTCTGCCACTGCCTCTGCCTGCCTGCCTCTGCCACTGCCTCTGCCACTGCCTCTGCCATTGCCTCTGCCTCTGCCACTGCCTCTGCCTCTGCCACTGCCATTGCCTCTGCCTCTGCCACTGCCTCTGCCTCTGCCTCTGCCACTGCCTCTGCCTGCCTGCCTGCCTCTGCCACTTCCTCTGCCTCTGCCACTGCCTCTGCCTCTGCCACTGCCTCTGCTTCTGCCACTGCCTCTGCCTGCCTGCCTGCCTGCCTGCCTGCCTGCCTCTGCCACTGCCACTGCCTCTGCCTGCCTGCCTGCCTCTGCCACTGCCTCTGCCACTGCCTGCCTGCCTGCCTGCCTCTGCCACTGCCTCTGCCACTGCCTCTGCCACTGCCTCTGCCTCTGCCTGCCTGCCTGCTTGCCTCTGCCACTGCCTCTGCCTCTGCCACTGCCTCTGCCTCTGCCTGCCTGCCTGCCTCTGCCACTTCCTCTGCCTCTGCCACTGCCTCTGCCTCTGCCACTGCCTCTGCTTCTGCCACTGCCTCTGCCTGCCTGCCTGCCTGCCTGCCTGCCTGCCTCTGAAACTGCCACTGCCTGCCTGCCTGCCTGCCTGCCTGCCTCTGCCACTGCCTCTGCCACTGCCTCTGCCTCTGCCACTGCCTCTGCCTCTGCCTGCCTGCCTGCCTGCTTGCCTCTGCCTCTGCCTCTGCCACTGCCTATGCCTGCCTGCCTGCCTCTGCCACTGCCTCTGCCTCTGCCACTGCCTCTGCCACTGCCTCTGCCTGCCTGCCTCTGCCTCTGCCTCTGCCACTGCCTCTGCCTGCCTGCCTGCCTCTGCCACTGCCACTGCCTCTGCCTGCCTGCCTGCCTGCCTGCCTCTGCCACTGCCTCTGCCTCTGCCACTGCCTCTGCCACTGCCTCTGCCTGCCTGCCTCTGCCACTGCCTCTGCCACTGCCTCTGCCATTGCCTCTACCTCTGCCACTGCCTCTGCCTCTGCCACTGCCTCTGCCTCTGCCACTGCCTCTGCCTCTGCCTCTGCCACTGCCTCTGCCTGCCTGCCTGCCACTGCCTCTGCCTCTGCCTCTGCCACTGCCTCTGCCTCTGCCACTGCCTCTGCCACTGCCTCTGCCTGCCTGCCTGCCTGCCTGCCTCTGCCACTGCCTCTGCCTCTGCCTGCCTGCCTGCCTCTGCCACTGCCTCTGCCACTGCCTCTGCCACTGCCTCTGCCACTGCCTCTGTCTGCCTCTGCCACTGCCTCTGCCTCTGCCACTGCCTCTGCCACTGCCTCTGCCTCTGCCACTGCCTCTGCCACTGCCTCTGCCTCTGCCTCTGCCACTGCCTCTGCCTCTGCCACTGCCTCTGCCTCTGCCACTGCCTCTGCCACTGCCTCTGCCTCTGCCACTGCCTCTGCCTCTGCCACTGCCTCTGCCTCTGCCACTGCCTCTGCCTGCCTGCCTGCCTCTGCCACTGCCTCTGCCTGCCTGCCTGCCTGCCTCTGCCTCTGCCACTGCCTCTGCCACTGCCTCTGCCACTGCCTCTGCCTCTGCCACTGCCTCTTCCTGCCTGCCTGCCTGCCTCTGCCACTGCCTCTGCCTCTGCCACTGCCACTGCCTCTGAATCTGCCTCTGCCACTGCCTCTGCCTCTGCCACTGCCTCTGCCTCTGCCACTGCCACTGCCTCTGCCTGCCTGCCTCTGCCACTGCCTCTGCCACTGCCTCTGCCATTGCCTCTGCCTCTGCCACTGCCTCTGCCACTGCCTCTGCCTCTGCCACTGCCACTGCCTCTGCCTCTGCCTCT
>CM043118.1:20516221-20518721 GCA_023701765.1 Hylyphantes graminicola | reverse complement strand
CTGCCACTGCCTCTGCCTGCCTGCCTGCCTGCCACTGCCTCTGCCACTGCCTCTGCCTCTGCCACTGCCTCTGCCACTGCCTCTGCCTGCCTGCCTGCCTGCCTCTGCCACTGCCTCTGCCTCTGCCACTGCCTCTGCCTGCCTGCCTCTGCCTCTGCCTCTGACACTGCCTCTGCCTCTGCCTGCCTCTGCCACTGCCTCTGCCACTGCCTCTGCCTCTGCCACTGCCTCTGCCTCTGCCTGCCTGCCTGCCTGCTTGCCTCTGCCTCTGCCTCTGCCACTGCCTATGCCTGCCTGCCTGCCTCTGCCACTGCCTCTGCCTCTGCCACTGCCTCTGCCACTGCCTCTGCCTGCCTGCCTCTGCCTCTGCCTCTGCCACTGCCTCTGCCTGCCTGCCTGCCTCTGCCACTGCCACTGCCTCTGCCTGCCTGCCTGCCTGCCTGCCTCTGCCACTGCCTCTGCCTCTGCCTCTGACACTGCCTCTGCCACTGCCTCTGCCTGCCTGCCTCTGCCACTGCCTCTGCCACTGCCTCTGCCATTGCCTCTACCTCTGCCACTGCCTCTGCCTCTGCCACTGCCTCTGCCTCTGCCACTGCCTCTGCCTCTGCCTCTGCCACTGCCTCTGCCTGCCTGCCTGCCACTGCCTCTGCCTCTGCCACTGCCTCTGCCTCTGCCACTGCCTCTGCCACTGCCTCTGCCTGCCTGCCTGCCTGCCTCTGCCACTGCCTCTGCCTCTGCCTGCCTGCCTGCCTCTGCCACTGCCTCTGCCACTGCCTCTGCCACTGCCTCTGTCTGCCTGCCTGCCTGCCTCTGCCACTGCCTCTGCCTCTGCCACTGCCTCTGCCACTGCCTCTGCCTCTGCCACTGCCTCTGCCACTGCCTCTGCCTCTGCCTCTGCCACTGCCTCTGCCTCTGCCACTGCCTCTGCCTCTGCCACTGCCTCTGCCACTGCCTCTGCCACTGCCTCTGCCTCTGCCACTGCCTCTGCCTCTGCCTCTGCCACTGCCTCTGCCTCTGCCACTGCCTCTGCCACTGCCTCTGCCTCTGCCACTGCCTCTGCCTCTGCCTCTGCCACTGCCTCTTTCTCTGCCACTGCCTCTGCCTGCCTGCCTCTGCCACTGCCTCTGCCACTGCCTCTGCCTCTGCCACTGCCTCTGCCTCTGCCACTGCCTCTGCCACTGCCTCTGCCTGCCTGCCTGCCTCTGCCACTGCCTCTGCCTCTGCCACTGCCTCTGCCACTGCCTCTGCCTCTGCCTCTGCCACTGCCTCTGCCACTGCCTCTGCCTCTGCCTCTGCCATTGCCTCTGCCTCTGCCACTGCCTCTGCCTCTGCCACTGCCTCTGCCACTGCCTCTGCCTGCCTGCCTGCCTCTGCCACTGCCTCTGCCTCTGCCACTGCCTCTGCCACTGCCTCTGCCTCTGCCTCTGCCACTGCCTCTGCCACTGCCTCTGCCTCTGAATCTGCCACTGACTCTGCCTGCCTGCCTGCCTCTGCCACTGCCTCTGCCTCTGCCACTGCCTCTGCCACTGCCTCTGCCTCTGCCTCTGCCACTGCCTCTGCCTCTGCCACTGCCTCTGCCACTGCCTCTGCCTCTGCCTCTGCCACTGCCTCTGCCACTGCCTCTGCCTCTGCCACTGCCTCTGCCTGCCTGCCTGCCTCTGCCACTGCCTCTGCCTCTGCCACTGCCTCTGCCACTGCCTCTGCCACTGCCTCTGCCACTGCCTCTGCCACTGCCTCTGCCACTGCCTCTGCCTCTGCCACTGCCACTGCCTCTGCCTGCCTGCCTGCCTGCCTGCCTCTGCCACTGCCTCTGCCTGCCTGCCTCTGCCACTGCCTCTGCCATTGCCTCTGCAACTGCCTCTGCCTCTGCCACTGCCTCTGCCACTGCCTCTGCCTGCCTGCCTGCCTCTGCCACTGCCTCTGCCTCTGCCACTGCCTCTGCCGCTGCCTCTGCCTCTGCCTCTGCCACTGCCTCTGCCATTGCCTCTGCCTCTGCCACTGCCTCTGCCTCTGCCACTGCCTCTGCCACTGCCTCTGCCACTGCCTCTGCCTGCCTGCCTGCCTCTGCCACTGCCACTGCCTCTGCCACTGCCTCTGCCACTGCCTCTGCCTCTGCCACTGCCTCTGCCATTGCCTCTGCCTCTGCCACTGCCTCTGCCTCTGCCACTGCCACTGCCTCTGCCACTGCCTCTGCCACTGCCTCTGCCACTGCCTCTTCCACTGCCTCTGCCACTGCCACTGCCTCTGCCTCTGCCACTGCCTCTGCCTCTGCCACTGCCTCTGCCTGCCTGCCTCTGCCACTGCCTCTGCCTCTGCCACTGCCTCTGCCTCTGCCACTGCCTCTGCCTGCCTGCCTCTGCCACTGCCTCTGCCACTGCAGGCAGCCTGCCTGCCTCTGCCATTGCCTCTGCCTCTGCCACTGCCTCTGCCACTGCCTCTGCCTCTGCCACTGCCTCTGCCTGCCTGCCTCTGCCACTGCCTCTGCCACTGCCTCTGCCAT
>CM043118.1:20253721-20511221 GCA_023701765.1 Hylyphantes graminicola | reverse complement strand
ATGGAAACAGCTACTTAAAAACAACCTTTATTGAGATTTTCTAAAAAATGTATCTCGAAACAATTAATTGTTTGATTTTAAACAAAGAAAAACAAGTTGGTTTGTTACAGAATCTGTCACTTACACCGCTTCCACACAATATTTACACTCAACAGGAATACACCTCAGAAAGAAATTCGCCAAACAGTACCATTAGATAGTTCTAATTCAAACTTTTACAAACTAAAATTAATAATTGTCTTTAATCTTCCTTTGAAGATTTGATAATTAATCTTTATCGTTTGCTTTTTTTTGGAAATTTGACGAATAACGATGTATTTTTTAAATAAATATCTTTTTGAAGACTCAAGTTTACATTTCGAAAAATAAATTAGTAAATGCTGCATTAAAAATAAAAGCGAAACTTTGCATATTTTTTAATGCAAATTTCGAATTTCTTATGCATCTTTCTTCCCAAAAATTTAACGAACCATCAAAATAACTTTATTGTGCTATTACAACAATCCAAATTGAATTATTACACAAAAATAAATATTTTTTCAAGAATTTTATTTTTATTTGAAACTAGCAAATTTATACCCGTACTTCGCACGGATTAAAAAAATATCAAATCGATCCAAGTATGTGTACTATATAACCTGTGATAAAATCATAAAATTAAGGGGTCATAGGAGTCTTTAAAATGTGCAAAGAAGGTACTACAATAGTTTGATCTTTCATCTAATTTTTTAACTACTCAATATATAAGTATAATTTTTTTAAATTGTATAAGATTTATTTAATATAAAACAAATTTTAAAATTAATGAAACTTTAGTCAAAACTAAAATAAATGATATTAAACATAAAGCTATTTGAACACATTGTGATTAGGCTTGCGCGGCAAATTGTGAGGTCAAAATTGAAAAAATTACCAGGAAAATGACTTTATATTGTTCAAATGCCTCTGCCACTGCCACTGCCTCTGCCTCTGCCTCTGCCTCTGCCACTGCCTCTGCCTCTGCCACTGCCTCTGCCTGCCTGCCTCTGCCACTGCCACTGCCACTGCCTCTGCCTCTGCCACTGCCACTGCCTCTGCCACTGCCTGCCTGCCTGCCTGCCTGCCTGCCTGCCTGCCTCTGTCACTGCCTCTGCCACTGCCTCTGCCTCTGCCACCGCCTCTGCCACTGCCACTGCCTCTGTCTGCCTGCCTCTGCCACTGCCTCTGCCATTGCCTCTGCCTCTGCCACTGCCTCTGCCTCTGCCACTGCATCTGCCACTGCATCTGCCACTGCCTCTGCCTGCCTGCCTGCCTCTGCCACTGCCTCTGCCTCTGCCACTGCCTCTTCCTGCCTGCCTGCCTGCCTGCCTCTGCCACTGCCACTGCCTCTGCCTGCCTGCCTGCCTGCCTGCCTGCCTCTGCCTCTGCCTCTGCCACTGCCTCTGTCTGCCTGCCTCTGCCACTGCCTCTGCCATTGCCTCTGCCACTGCCTCTGCCTCTGCCACTGCCTCTGTCTGCCTGCCTCTGCCACTGCCTCTGCCATTGCCTCTGCCACTGCCTCTGCCTGCCTGCCTGCCTGCCTGCCTGCCTCTGCCTCTGCCTCTGCCACTGCCTCTGTCTGCCTGCCTCTGCCTCTGCCACTGCCACTGCCTCTGCCTCTGCCTCTGCTTGCCTGCCTCTGCCTCTGCCACTGCCACTGCCTCTGCCTCTGCCACTGCCACTGCCTCTGCCACTGCCTGCCTGCCTCTGCCACTGCCTCTGGCTCTGCCACTGCCTCTGCCTGCCTGAATCTGCCTGCCTGCCTCTGCCACTGCCTCTGCCTCTGCCACTGCCTCTGCCTCTGCCACTGCATCTGCCTGCCTGCCTCTGCCACTGCCTCTGCCTGCCTGCCTCTGCTACTGCCTCTGCCACTGCCTCTGCCTCTGCCACTGCCTCTGCCACTGCTTCTGCCTCTGCCACTGCCTCTGCCACTGCCTCTGCCACTGCCTCTGCCTCTGCCACTGCCTCTTCCTCTGCTTCTGCCTGCCTGCCTCTGCCACTGCCTCTGCCTCTGCCTCTGCCACTGCCTCTGCCTCTGCCTCTGCCACTGCCTCTGCCTCTGAAACTGCCTCTGCCACTGCCTCTGCCTCTGCCACTGCCTCGGCCTCTGCCACTGCCTCTGCCTGCCTTCGCCTCTGCCTCTGCCACTGCCACTGCCTCTGCCACTGCCTCTGCCACTGCCACTGCCTCTGCCTGCCTGCCTGCCTCTGCCTCTGCCACTGCCTCTGCAACTGCCTCTGCAACTGCCTGCCACTGCCTCTGCCTCTGCCACTACCTCTGCCTCTGCCTGCCTGCCTCTGCCACTGCCTCTGCCTCTGCCTCTGCCACTGCATCTGCCTGCCTGCCTCTGCCACTGCCACTGCCTCTGCCTCTGCCACTGCCTCTGCCTGCCTGCCTGCCTCTGCCACTGCCTCTGCCTCTGCCACTGCCACTGCCTCTGCCACTGCCTGCCTGCCTGCCTGCCTGCCTGCCTGCCTCTGTCACTGCCTCTGCCACTGCCTCTGCCTCTGCCACCGCCTCTGCCACTGCCACTGCCTCTGTCTGCCTGCCTCTGCCACTGCCTCTGCCATTGCCTCTGCCTCTGCCACTGCCTCTGCCTCTGCCACTGCCTCTGCCTCTGCCACTGCATCTGCCACTGCCTCTGCCTGCCTGCCTGCCTCTGCCACTGCCTCTGCCACTGCCTCTGCCTCTGCCTGCCTGCCTGCCTCTGCCACTGCCACTGCCTCTGCCTGCCTGCCTGCCTGCCTGCCTGCCTCTGCCTCTGCCTCTGCCACTGCCTCTGTCTGCCTGCCTCTGCCACTGCCTCTGCCATTGCCTCTGCCTCTGCCACTGCCTCTGCCACTGCATCTGCCTCTGCCACTGCCTCTGCCTGCCTGCCTGCCTCTGCCACTGCCTCTGCCTGCCTCTGCCACTGCCTCTGCCTCTGCCACTGCCTCTGCCACTGCCTCTGCCTGCCTGCCTCTGCCACTGCCTCTGCCTCTGCCACTGCCTCTGCCTCTGCCTCTGCCACTGCCTCTGCCTGCCTGCCACTGCCTCTGCCACTGCCTCCGCCTCTGCCACTGCCTCTGCCTCTGCGACTGCCTCTGCCACTGCCTGCCTGCGCCTACAACCACCCACGCGGTCGACATTTTCGACCTGGGAGGAGCACCGACCGGAAGAGCTGCGACCCCCTTTCCACCACAACCGCCCGCGCGGTCGACATTTTCGACCTGGGAGGAGCACCGACCGGAAGAGCTGCGACCCCCTTTCCACCACAACCGCCCGCGCAGTCGACATTATGGACCTGGGAGGAGCACCGACCGGAAGAGCTGCGACCCCCTTTCCACCACGTGGTGGTATTTTATGTATACTCCAAAAATAACACAGAGCTTAATTAAGTCCAGTGTCCAGTTTCAAATAAAGTATTTTATAAGAAAAACCTTGATTTATGTACTATTTTATGTTAAAACTAATAAAAAAAATGACAGTGAATGCGCCCTCTAGAAAGGAGAGTGTAGGCTTTATAGCCCATTGTTAAAACTAATAAACTATTGATAAAAAATCTGTGAAAGTCTTATTTTTGAAGAATTAACAATCAAAAACAGTAAAATTTTTATTATTAATGTAATTTGTTCTCACAATACCCCTCATAATTAAGTTCCAAACTCCATTAAGAAGTTATGCTTTCTGCAAGTATAGTAGTTTTATTGTGTTTGTACATTAGTATTAAGAAAATTCTTTAGTCGTAGAAATGGATTAGATCCTTTTAGGTCTCCTTTAGTTCGACCCACATTGCTTCTAAACAATTGAGGGGTATAGAATCAAAAGTCACTAAATCCAAAAGATAAAAATATGGGAAATCGTAAAAAACTGCTTTCAATACCTTACTATTGTATAGAGTAAAGGTGAATACATGTAATTTTTGTACTAATTTACATGTATTCACCTTTACTTTAAACAAAAATAAGGTATTAAAAAAGTTTTTTTGCGATTTAACATATTTTTACTTTTTGGATTTAGTGACTTTTGATTCTATACCCCTCAATTAGTAACGATAAATCATTTAAGTTATCAATAAAATGACTTCGAATCCGTATCCGATTAGTCAAAACAAATCCATGTGTAGTACCTGCAAAAGTCGCCCAGACAAAAAGAGTATTACTTACCTTCTATTATCTTTTTTTTGGAATCCCGCATGAAAATTCTATTGAGATTAAAGGCCATGCATCTTTCTGGATTTGTAAATATAAGGTAAGCAATAAGAAAAAGCATATTACTATTGAGTTCGTATGTTAGGTGTTACTTGATGACGTTAATAATAATATCTAGGAAACAATAAATTAAATTTTAAAACCTCTTTGTTATTTTCATTGTTGTAATTAATCAATGGAAACAGCTACTTAAAAACAACCTTTATTGAGATTTTCTAAAAAATGTATCTCGAAACAATTAATTGTTTGATTTTAAACAAAGAAAAACAAGTTGGTTTGTTACAGAATCTGTCACTTACACCGCTTCCACACAATATTTACACTCAACAGGAATACACCTCAGAAAGAAATTCGCCAAACAGTACCATTAGATAGTTCTAATTCAAACTTTTACAAACTAAAATTAATAATTGTCTTTAATCTTCCTTTGAAGATTTGATAATTAATCTTTATCGTTTGCTTTTTTTTGGAAATTTGACGAATAACGATGTATTTTTTAAATAAATATCTTTTTGAAGACTCAAGTTTACATTTCGAAAAATAAATTAGTAAATGCTGCATTAAAAATAAAAGCGAAACTTTGCATATTTTTTAATGCAAATTTCGAATTTCTTATGCATCTTTCTTCCCAAAAATTTAACGAACCATCAAAATAACTTTATTGTGCTATTACAACAATCCAAATTGAATTATTACACAAAAATAAATATTTTTTCAAGAATTTTATTTTTATTTGAAACTAGCAAATTTATACCCGTACTTCGCACGGATTAAAAAAATATCAAATCGATCCAAGTATGTGTACTATATAACCTGTGATAAAATCATAAAATTAAGGGGTCATAGGAGTCTTTAAAATGTGCAAAGAAGGTACTACAATAGTTTGATCTTTCATCTAATTTTTTAACTACTCAATATATAAGTATAATTTTTTTAAATTGTATAAGATTTATTTAATATAAAACAAATTTTAAAATTAATGAAACTTTAGTCAAAACTAAAATAAATGATATTAAACATAAAGCTATTTGAACACATTGTGATTAGGCTTGCGCGGCAAATTGTGAGGTCAAAATTGAAAAAATTACCAGGAAAATGACTTTATATTGTTCAAATATGTGCAAACAAAGACTTATACCTAAATTCTCAGCTCAATTTTAATTAGAAATTATTTAAAAATAAAAATTTAAATTAAAATTAAACATTTTTTATTAATTTTTTTAGAAAAAAGTTCTTAAAATAATTTCTAATTAAAATTGAGCTGAGAATTTAGGTATAAGTCTTTGTTTGCACATATTTGAACAATATAAAGTCATTTTCCTGGTAATTTTTTCAATTTTGACCTCACAATTAGCCGCGCAAGCCTAATCATAATGTGTTCAAATACCTTTATGTTTAATATATCATTTATTTTAGTTTTGGCTAATGTTTCATAAATTTTAAAATTTGTTTTATTTGAAATAAATCTTGTAGAATTACATATAAAAAATTATACTTATATATTGAGTAGTTTAAAAATTACATGAAAGATCAAACTATGCTTTGTAGTACCTTCTTTGCACATTTTTAGGACTCCTATGACCCCTTAAGTTATTCTCTTCCCACTCGATATCAAGTAAAAAATCCCAATTCATTGCCCTAATATTCTAAAATCAAAAATACGCTGTAAAATGCACTCATAAATGTCACCACAATTCCCTCATAAATACATAAAACCTTTTAACTCTTTTGGCTCGTTTTGGGAAATAATTTGGCGAGAAAATAGATATAGCTACAAACACACCCATTATACAGCTCTACACAACGACCACTGTTCAGTTCTATAGTCATCTTTTATCTTATTTATTTAGATAAACTTTAGCTAAAATATCATTTTCTCATGGTAATTTTTTTTTGCAAATCGGCGCTAATAGATTTAATACCATTTTGATTACTTAAACAAAATTTAAGTAAATAAACATGAACAAATTGGTGCAATTTATTATAAAACTTGAAATGGATGAACTAAATTTAATTAAAATATATATCACATGAATGAATATGGGGATGTACATAAATTACGTCACGCAAAATGTTATCTCTTTTGACCCCTCCCTCCCCCTATGTCACGCTGCGTCACGTTTGGTCGTACCCTTCCCCCTAAAATTACGTCACGTTTGTCGCAGACCCCCCCCCCCTTTTTTTTTCAAAAAACAGTTGATTTTAATATTTCCCTTTGTTTAAGTGTTTTTTTATGATGATCTTTTGATAAAAATAAAGATTTCAGATTTCTTTCTAAAACACTTTCTGATGTAAAACAGATTTTCCTTGCAAAATTGGAAGTTTTAAATCGTTACGTCACGCAAGCAATTACCCCTCCCCCCCTCCATGTCACGATCCGTCACGTTGTCGCATACCCCTCCCTCCCTCCTATGAGCGTGACGTAATTTATGTACGTCCCCTATTTATTAAAACTACCAAAAATTCAAACCCTTATCATAGGTATATGATCTGGGTAAATGTTACAATTTTTTTTTGCAATATATATCGGTATAGTATTCTATATTTAGATAATAATCATCTTAATATAATTTATCCACATATAATACTAACACAAACCTAATACCAAATTAATCCACATATACAATTCTAAACAAGTGCTTTCAAAGTAAACCACATACACATAACAAATACTTTTGCCGCCTCCTGACATCTGCCTATCCGCCCTCCCATTGAAAAGGTTGTAAAACTTAGTAGATAGAGTTGCCTAATGAGCTCGCGTTGACCGACCCCCCACTGATCTCTAGGGGTTGACACATTCTTCGGCCTCATGTTCGCCGATAAGGATTTACGACTTCCGCACACTCGGAAGAAGGGGGTGAAAATAATTTTTTCACTTTGTAACTTGAGTCGAAATACGAGTAATATAGCTTTTGCCTGAGGCTTTATATGGCAACTCCAGTCGACGGTTATTATCTATAAATGAAAAAGTCCTGACTTATCTATATATATCACTCCATGATTCTACTCCCAGCCAAAACTATGGCTTGCTAAAGATTCCAAAATTTAGGAGTTATTAAATTTGTACTGAAGGCATAATATTTTACAAGCGATTTTATAAAATACGACAATAAACGAACTTATCTCCCAATGAAATGTGATTTCCATTTTTATATAATTTTACTATAAATTTATTTTTATGTCATTAAAAAATTGAAAATGCCGAAATTGATAGAAAGATAAGTCAAATTAACCGATTTATTGTGTTGAAATTTCTTTTTAAATATATATATGCAGAGAAGAATGTTTTCTATCTCCAAGTAAG
This sequence comes from Hylyphantes graminicola, assembly GCA_023701765.1. Lineage (NCBI taxonomy): Eukaryota > Metazoa > Arthropoda > Arachnida > Araneae > Linyphiidae > Hylyphantes > Hylyphantes graminicola. The sequence goes on along the minus strand of CM043118.1, from coordinate 20,503,709 downwards.
CAATGCCTTTGATTTGCGGTTTGTTTACGTTACCCAGCCAACTATTGTTCCGCCAACGCATGCCAAATACCGTCTGCTAGCTACGACATTAAAAAAGGCATTTTCTGGTAATATAATGATAAAAAATACTATTTTTAGAAATTTGGTTTGGTTTTGAATTATCGTCGCACTAGAGCTACACGAGGGCTATTTTTTTTTAGAAATTTAATAGTCCACATGATGTTTAATTTACAATACAAAGATTAAAAAGTAAAGCTTTATACACTTTTTCCGAATTTAAACAACTTTTGAATTAAATAGCAGTGACACACGCCGGTATTAAAACATGGATTACAGCTTTACCGTTAAGAATTTTAATCCAAAAAAGAATAAATATTGAAGAATATAGATCATTGAAAACAAAAAGTGGTTAAGTTCCTATCATTATATAGTTTAGATGCGATTTAGTAGAGCTTCGCTGAGTCACCCGTGTAATGTCTACGGGGAAAAAATAACAGCGCCGTATCTCTGGAGCATGGCTATGCTCCAGCCAATCAGGTGAGAGCATCATGTCGCAACCCTCATACGTAGATATTCCAGTAACCCTAATAGTAATACACAAGTTATGTAGGACAAATTAAATTACATGAAAAACTATTACTTAATTTTTTCTTTTACGAAATCTTGCTAAAAAGAATAGTTTGTTTTCGATTTAGTGTTTTAATCAATTATATTACTAACATTTTTAAACAAGGTATTTTCTCACGGTGTACTTCACAGGGTTTTTCTTCTCCCATACACTAAAATTAATTAAAATTTAAACAATAAATGTTCAAATAAATTATATATATTTTTAAATTTCAATGCATCTTTTTATTTCCATAATCTGATTTAAATTCAAAGTTAAATTCAAAGGACTTGCATTTAACCCTCAAAATACAATAATCTTATTTTTAAAATAAAAATATCCACTTTTGTCTGAAATTGAAATGAAGTTAAATAGGTGTGGAATATTTTTATAAGTAATGTAGCTTCATGGGAAAAAATAAGAACACTACAGCATAAACATATATAGTTTTATAAAATAACAAGTACAATATGATGCAAGTCATATGCCACCATAGTTGAAAACAAACGAGATTTTCTTTGTGATGTATGAAAAAATAAAATAGTCTAAAATATCACACCAAATAACTTAAAGTATCTTCTTTTTAATTTAAAAAATATCAACAGCAAAATACAATAATAAAAATATAACATTCAAAAGCTTCTTAAAAATAGAAAAAAAATAACAAAAATAATCTGTAAAATAAAGATTTCAATACATTAAAAATATAAAAGAATAAAATATTTAAAACTATTTTTTTTGTGTACATATATTTAACTTTGACTAGTATTATCACATTTGAAATGCATACACTATTACAAATGTTTGGAGACCAAAACATAGTCTAAAACCTTGAATAGGACATTTTCTAAATCAGGATATTCATTAATTGTTGCTTGCGTAATAATTTGCAGGGCCCGAAGTCCAGAATGCAGCTTTTCTATTTCCTCGGGCCTTTGAGCTTTGTTTCTTACGGCTCTTATATAACTGTGATCCAAAATCTTTTCCATAAATCTTATGCGTTTTTGTTCATATGACAACTTTAACACATTCTAGAAGGAAAAAAAAACATTTAGTTAATAAGTTTACAAATAATGCAATCCAAGTATAAATACAGTTCAAAATTGAGTAATCCCATCTTACTGCTGCTACCCAAAATCGATACATGGCAGAAGTTGAATTGTTAATATTTGTTGACGCCAGTCATTAACATGTTGTAAATGAATAAAACTCAGTAAATAGCTCGAAAGCAATTCTCTTTATTTAAATGGTAGACATGCAAGTAAAAGTTACTAAAGGAGATTTTAAAAGGTTGATCAAATATTATTGCACATTACAAGTTAAAAACAGATAGTAAAAATGGCCACGCATCACACAGAACCACAGACTTTTATAGAACCGCCTCTTCTTTACTTCTTTTCAATTCTTTAGGCAGGCGGTTACAATATTTTAAGAATGGAAATAAAAAAATAACTAGCTGGTATTCTGAGGATTGGTTGTTCATTGAATGAAGTACACATTTTAAAGGTTTGCTTTGCTTCAAATTACACGTGTTGAAATTTAAACTACAAAACACTTAAAAAGGCATATAAAAACTTGGATAGTTATTTTTTGTTAATGTATATTTACATATACATTAAAACTAATTTGAGATGAGTACATCTGATAAAGCCTTAAACTTTCAAAAGAGATTCTAAATAAATAAAAAGTTAAATATTGCAAGCCGACCAAATTAAGCATATGCGCTTATACTCAATTTTCATTGATTATTCCACTAAGTCTGCAATGGTTCAGTGTTAAGTCTATGAAATCGTATTAAATAAAAATGATATACATGGTGCCCACTATTCGGAGAGGGCTGTAGCTTGAATGAATAGTCTGAATGCAACAAACTTCGAGACACTTACTAATCAAGGAGGGAAAGAAATAATGGAATCATAAAAAATAAACTTGTCCCTTGACCAGGGTTCTAAATTACGAGGCGTAATTGGCTACGCCTTAAAATTTAGAATCCTGGTCAAAAGCCAAGTTTCTTTGTTATGACATAAAAAAGAAACTTGTCTCTTGACTAGGGTTCTAAATTACGAGGCGTAATTGGCTGAGTTGGCCGTAATTGGCTACACCTCGTAATTTAGAACCCTGGAAGAGTAATTTAGAATTTTTTAAATTAGAATTTAGAAGACTTTTTATGATTCCATTATTTCCCCCTTCTTGATTAGTAAGTGTCTCAATGTTTTTTGCATTCGGATTAGGGGAGAGTGTTGTACCTAGGGACAATTTTTACATTTTAATTTTTTTCTTCGATAATTATTGTCAAAATAAAAATTTCAAAGCAGCATTTCAACACACCAATATATTCCTCTATAATATTTTTTTTTTAAATTCTGGCAGCTTGAAATTAAAAAATTGCCACTCATTTAAAGTAGAGAGGATAAACTGCCCCAAGGTACAACATGATGTTGTACCTTGGGACATGCTTTATAATTCAGTCAATAGTCATACACTTGAACTAATTTGGGTCAGGAAACAAACTTTATTTCAAAATACATCAGAAAATGTGCTCTTTAGAACATTTCATCACACGGAAGGAAAAAGATTTATCAGGTGTTGCCAGAATTATATTTTCAAACTTCAATCATTATAAAATATATCCAAAACAAAGCTGAGTTGTATTTTACATGTTTTGTGGAATTGCTCTTAAAATAAACAATAAAGATATTTTTATTTATCCAAATTATTAAAAATTTAATCAAATTATTAATACTGTCCCAAGGTACAACACACTAGATGGTTTAAATAAAAGCAAGATAGTGGCCAAACCAAATGCATTATCATTATTTTCTCATAACCAAAATATTTTAAAATCTTCTCTTTTATGAAGAAAATAAAATGCAGTTGACCTTTTGTAAGAGTACTAAGGTAAAAATTATATTAGAATGAGAAAAATATTTACTTTGGGGTAATGAAATGTTATTTTTTGTCACCATTTCATCAATTCAATGATGCTAGTGTTAAATTTTATTATGATGATGTCTGTTGGTTAAGGCTACTATAAGAAATAAACAATGTATGAATATTGCCAATAGATTCTTAGATATTGTCAGTGTCCCAAGGTACAAGCGTCCCAAGGTACAACACTCTCCCCTATTCATTCAAGCTACAAACTACTCAGAATAGCGAGCGTTATTTTATAACCACCTTGAAAAAAACAAACCAAAAACTTCTAAAGTAGTAGCATATCTTTTCCATTCCATTAGTCAGGGATAAATTTCAGACAGAGAAACAGATACATGTAACATATTAAGGGGTTAACTTATATATTAATATGAGGTTAAAAGTTTTTTGTAAATAACTGTTAGATTTTTTAAAAATAAAATAAGTTTTAAAGTACCCAAAAATTCATGAAAATTTTCACTTTTTTGTCCCATGAAATTTTTTTCACTTTTGTTTTGTTAAAATTTAAAACCTCAGATTAATCTATACTATGTATTACATCATATAAAAAAAGTTTACGAGAAAACATAGCATAGTTTTTGAGAAAAGGTACATCGAAGTTCAAGAAATCAAGTTCTGAGAAAAACGCGTTTAAAGTTTTTATTGTTAACGGTTCAGTAAGGAAAGGGTAAAATAAATGGCTTTTAATGTCAAAAATATTTTTCCAATCGTCTTGATACTTTGTGACATTATTAATAAAGATTGTAATAGTATTTGAAGCCAATAATTTTATTTTTTCACCGATTTTGGGGTACTGAACCCCCTTAATAGTATAGATTGCAGGCACAGGATAAAATTTTGAACCTTTTAATGACCAATTTATTTACTAGTTATATTATTCGTACATATTGTTACTTGAAATTATCATGCTTGAAAACTAATATATAAATAAAATGTGAAAGACAAATAAAGCTTACGTACCATATATTGTTACTTGAAATTATCATGCTTGAAAACTAATATATAAATAAAATGTGAAAGACAAATAAAGCTCACGTACCTGCCGTTTCTCTTTCTTTTTATTATCTACATTGTATTCCAAAGCTCTGATTTTGTTTTTCCTTTCATTTGAAGCAGATTTCTCTCTTTTGCACTCATCACTGAATTGAGATTCAGAAACCTTTAGAGCTTCTATTTGTTGAACGCATTTGCCAAGTTGCTGCAGCAAAGAACATCAAAATACTAAGCAAAAACAATTATACAGGACTACATATAAAATCACACAGATTACATTTTCAGTGTTAATGGTTAATAATGTATGTAAAGTTATACACATAGACAAATAAGGTCCAATAATTTAACAAAAATTTTACACACAAAAACTTGTCCTTTGAGAATTTAAAAACCAAAAGTAAAAAAAGGTTTACACAGGAAAGAAACACAGTCGCAGAAGAAATCATTACCCAAAATAATTGGAACACATAAACTAATTAAAACAAGACAAGATTCCATAAGCAATTACTGAATATGTGGTAGATGTATGCATAAGAGAAGCTGAAATTATATTATGCATTCAGAAATTGGGAAAAAAAATTAATATATTTAAATAACAAATAAAAAATAGAACATAAGTTATACTCAATAACTTAACTTAATACAACATTTTCTTATGAAATTTTTCAAAAAATAAAGTAATCAAAAAGTCCCACACTTTACTTTGAATTTATTATCTTTTGATAGAAATTTCATACGAAATCATACTAAATGTGTTTGCTTTGAAATTAAAGAATAAAGTATTGATAAGTTAATTACACTATCATTAGATGTCATTCAGGTCTTAGGAAAAGCAGAATTAAAATTTGTCTATGCAAAATAAATATTACATTTATTACCTTTTTATCTTCTTGTAGTTTTTTCTTGGCATGCTTTATTTTCTTACGCACATATTCAGTAGTTTTTCTTCTCTTTCCATACAAAGCCTGTTTATCAGCTTCAATATATAAGTTTGCATGGCGGTACACAGCTCTTTCCAGTTCTTTTCCTAACTCTTCCTGCTCCTTTTTTATTTTCTCATCTTTAACCTTAAAAAATAATTTTCGATATTAATATCTAAATTTATCAAAACGTTTATTATTTCAGATACAAAAAAAAAGATAGAAGTTAAATTTTTTTACTAGCAATACTTAATTATTAATATAGTGTTAGTTAAACTGTTAAGCAAAAGAATAAAAGCTGTGTTTCCATAGAATGCCTGATTATATAGGTAAACTATATTTAGGGGTTAGGTTAGGTTTGAATTATCCCTGCACTAGAGCTACATGAGGGCTATTGATGATGGACGTCATATTTTAGAACCACAGTCAAGTGGCGAGCCAACACCTAAATAGGTACCCAATGCAATCATTAAGGGCGACATGGTACGCAGCGTTAAGATTTTGAACTATATGTTACATGCACTCCCTTACACTGGGTATTATTTATCGGACATTTTTGGCTGTAGGGGCCTTAATAGGTCGGCAGTTATTTTGGCGATGCCTTGACCCGAACCTGGGACCTTTCGTATGCTAGGCGAGTGCCTAACCGACTGGGCTCCCCAGCTCATTTAGAGGTTAGAGAAAATTATTGATACACTTGGCAATTTTTACGTTTTTTTTCATATTTCTCATTAAGTACAATGAAATATACAAAATGTTTTTAGAAACTTGTGACACGTGTTACAGCACATACTTTTCTATGAATGGCATATGATGAGATATGTTTCATTGTGAACCAGATAAAGAGGTTTAATTTTAATAATGTCACTTTGCAATAATATGTTTAACTTAATAAAATATTCAGTAAAACTTCTCGCGAGCGACCACCCTCCGTTCTGAGGAAAATCGGTCGTTGAGGGAGGGTGGTCTCTTTGAGAAGTTTCCTCACTGAGCTGCTTAAATGTTCAAATCAATTTTATAAACAATGGTTTAGTAGTAAAAATTATGAAAAGTATACAATTTTCATCATTTTATTAAGTTATTTTATTTATATCCAAAAACAAGGTCCTATTTTTTTACAATACACATTTAAGTTACAATCTTTTAAAATAAGAAGAAATATTTTTTTTTTGATTTTTCGGAAAGTACCTCATATTTCAATTTGTTTTTTTAAGTTTTGTAAAAAGACTATTTATCGAAACGTCTTTAGTGTTTCGCAAATTTATATTTCACTGGTATTACTCCATTCTTTGAGTTTCTTAAACTCCTTGAAAATTACGACGCCCGTCGCCAATAGCCCTCGTGTAGTCTAGTGCGACGATAATTCAAACCTACCTACCTTATCTACCTCTTTGCCATCAGCGTTAGCCCCTTGCTTGTGTGACAACGATCAACCCTAGTGATTTGTTTTTGGAAGGGTGTGTCCAAGCGTCCCTTTGGCTGGAGATGTCACCGTACATAATGGGTCCCTACCTTACAATTGTTAACTGCAGTTAAGTGAAAGAAGCTTCCTATTGACAACTTGGACAATTCGTGGAAGGGTCCTTCGAAATGATCCTTTTAACAGCAAACAGGGGAGAGGGCTGAATTGTTCCAATTTTTCAGGCTGGTGAACCTTTCGCGCGCGAATATGGATAAAGGTAATTCAAAGGATGAAAAGGGCAAACAATGACCATTGGCGGCGGGAAAGCAAGACTTCTTGGAAAAGTGACCCCCCCAATGAGACCTGTAATGTGGTCGTAACCGGAGGTTGGTCTGGTCTTTCTGAGAGGTATTTTTAACATTAAGCCTATAGGGGGGAAAATCGGTGACTTGAAAAATTGCCTGTTTGCGGAGGTGGTCGCTTAATAGAGGTGGTCTCTTGTAGAAGTTTTACTGTACCTAAATAAAATGCGGTTTTATTAAAAATATTTATTAAGTTATAGTTTTTTTATTAAAAAAATTAACATTCAATGTGAGTAGAGTGGAAAGATTAAAAACTTTTATTAAATTACTGCATAAAATAAACTTTTTCAAATTATAACATATTTACTTGTAAGCGCCGAATTTCACTTCTAATACTAGCAAATTCTTCAGTATGATTTACAGATTTTAGAATCTTCCGTGTTTCCTCAGCCAAATGAATTTTTCCTTCCCAATATACAATGTGTCTCCTACATAAGTTTAAAGTTATATTAGTGAGTGAAATTCATAAGTAATGAAGTTTAAGTATATAAAAACAACTTCAATACTTGAGAATAGATCCTGCACAGAAAATAAGTTTTGTATCATTAAAATTAGATATAGTTTAAAAACACTTTTGCAGACAAAACAAAAAAAAAAAAAAAAAAAAATAACAATACCGAATTTCTTTTTCATTAGGGGAGAGTGTTGTACCTTGGGACGCTTGTACCTTGGGACACTGAAAATTTCTTAAAATCCATTGACAATATTCATACATTGTTTATTTCTAATAGTAACCTTAACCAACAGACATCATCAAAATAAAATTTAACACTAGCATCATTGAATTGATGAATTGGTGACAAAAAATAATATTTCACTACCCCAAAGTAAATATTCTAATATAATTTTTTACCTTTGTACTTTTACAAAAAAAGTCAACTGCATTTTATTTTCTTCATAAAAGAGAAGATTTTAAAATATTTTGGTTATGAGAAAATAATGATAATGCATTTAGATTGGCCACCATCTTGCTTTTATTTAAACCATGTAGTGTGTTGTACCTTGGGACAGTAAAACATATTGTGTCATCATATAATGTTAAATAATTTGGACTTGCAATTTTGCTGCATAATTTAAATTATTCTTGAATTATGAAGTTTTATTTGTATTTCCTTGAAAAAACAACAAAGTTTGTTTCCTGATACAAATTAGTTCAAGTGTATGGCTATTGACTGAATTATAAAGTATGTCCCAAGGTACAACATCATATTGTACCTTGGGACAGTTTTTCCTCTCTACTTTAAATGAGTGGCAATTTTTTAATTTCAAGCTGCCAGATTTAAAAAAATTATATTATAGAAGGAATATATTGGTGTGTTGTAATGCTGCTTTAAAATTTTTATTTTGGCTATAATTATCGAAGAAAAAAATTAAAATGTAAAAATTGTCAAAAGGTACAACACTCTCCCCTATTTATAAATAAAGTTGATGTCTAAGTTTTTACTAATTGAATTGATAAATGTAATTAGGGGTAAGTAACATTGTACATTTATTAAAATTATACTTTTTTATTAATATCTTTTTATTAAATCTTAAAAAAAAATGCCGAAAATTCAATTATTGGAATTTTAATTCTAAGGTTTTTTAGGTAGTCAATATGTTTTTAAAAAAGTTTTTAATTTTTTAAAATATAGAAATAAATATCTAGACATACTGTGCTTCAAAAAGTTTTCTTATATGCTTCTTTTTCTTTTTTCTCAATGACTTTAATTCATTTTGCTTTTGAAGATAAAATAACTCAGCCTCCTGAAAAAAATAATTAAGAATACATTAGTTAACGTACACACACATATAATTAAAAAATGGATTTCCAAAATATAAAAAGTATCTTATACTAGTTTTAATTTAAAACATTAATTCACCATTCACAATTAAAAACAATGCAACTATTTTCAAACAAATGTATGACGCCAAATTGGGTTTTTGCACATTGGGCCTTGTAAAATCAATGCACTTGTGATGTTTCCGAAACAGCAGTGATTAAAAAAAATCCCCCAAATCGTTATTAAGGATATTTAGAAGTGAAAAAAAAAAAGAGATAGCGAAGTTTAAATTTCCAAAATATATATCGAAACATTTGCAAGAAAACTTTTCAATCTTAATGTGGCCAGATTTTCAAAACCAAAAATCAAAACAGTCTTTACCTAAACCCTCACTAGTCCGACAATTTTTCATATATAAGGCAAGAATAATCTATTAAGCAAATAATACGAAGATAGTTACCATTATACTGAGAAATCAAACATGGAATTAAAGGACTACAAATAATTTTGAGGTCATTTTAACAAAGAGTATTAATAAAATTGTTGTAAAATCCATATTTTATTTGTGCAATTTTTTTTGGCTTTTGAAAGACTGTAACAGAAAAGAGGGGCGATTTGGCGAGATATTGAGTCAGGGGGACAGTTTCACCAAAATCGGGACATCTGGTCACATTATTTATGCTTCAAACAAGAAAAAAAACAATACACATTATTATTTTTTTTAAAAATTAATTTTAGAACAAACTTGTTTCACCTTTAATAAGTTTATATAGTCACTTTTTGTCATAGCAGATGATTGCAGTAAATTTTCTTGGAACTCCTTGCGTTCACATAGTATCTTATTGACTTGAGCAGTTTCACTCAAAATACGTTGAATTCGGTTTTTGATGTCTTTAACATCTTTCTCTTCCTTTCCAATATCAGCTATAAAACAATAATTATAATACTTAAAGTAAAGCTACCGTCGCGAATATAAATAATAAAATAAATTAATATATATGCAGCATTTTACTTGGAAATAAGGCTACTTTAAAATGGGACAGTTCAAAGTAAAAGAGGCATTGGAATGGAACCCGCAGGGCAAAAGGAAAAGAGGAAAGCCAAAAACAGTGGGCGTCGAACAATTACCAACGCAGCGAAATACTTGAACAAGTCATGGGGAGAGATTAAGACCATCGCAGCCAACAGGGTAAGGTGGTGGACCATGACGGAGGCCATGCTCCATGTTGGAGTGAAAGAGGTATAAGTAAGTAAAATGGGACAATTTGGCTTAAGAATTTCAAGCAAATAACTTCTCCTTTAGGTGTACCTTGTCTATCCAGAATGCGAGTCTCGAAAGCATTTTCCCCCTCTATCCCTGCATGTAGTTTTCTTTGAAATGGCGTGAGCGCGTTCTCCCCCCCACCCTACTTGGGTTTGAACTGTTTGGATTGTTAAGCTCACAACAGAACCTCAAACCCGTTAGAAAAGCGATGCTCCCGTTTCCTAGAAAAGCAAGCGTAGGGATGGTGGAAGAAAGTCTCTTCGAGGCTCACATACTAAATAGACAAGGTATAATACACTTGTTAAAAATTTGCTTGCTTTTTTTTCAAAAAGTGGAACTACCTTGACATCCGAATAAAAAATATTCAAAAAGAAAGCCAGAACATAGGTTTTATATATAGGTTAAAGTTACCCCATTCGATGGTATCTAATAGGCTTCAGAATGTCGATTATAACCTACTTATATTTACTGTTTTTGCCCAAGTGTAGATACAGGTAAATTATATCACAAAGTATGTTGGTATATCAAAATATATATGTTAAAATATATTTTGTCTAATAATTTTCAGAGCTAAAGTTACCCTATTCGACAGTAGTTTTTGAACAGAAATTTCTAACAGCAAAATAACCAGTTTTATCTGCTGTTAGATTTCCCAATGCATCTAAAAAAAGCTGTTAAAGGTTGAGACATAATGTACAACAAAATTTGAAATCATATATAATAACATTGAGTAGGATTTTGTGTTCCTAACAAAAAGTTAAATTAACCTTGCATTATGATTATTCTTTATTTTTTGTTGACTTTGAATTTAACTAGGATTTGAAATTCTTTATTGCGGCATTAGAGCTGCAACACAAAGTTGATTAACTTTTTCAAGAAAAAGGAGACAATTTTAAATATTTTTAATTGATGTTTACCTTCTAACTGCATTTTCTTTCCTTCTAAAATAGAAATCTTTTTCTGTTGGAAGTCATTTTCTTCAGATTTTACAGAGTTCTGTTTGCTCGATGAGAATAACTCTTGTTGATATCTCAAGTACTCTTTTTCCATGCTTCTTTTGCCTTGTTCGGCGATTAAAATTTCTTTCTTTAAGTTGTAGATTTCTCTTTCGAATGGCCCTAATTCTTGACCCTGGATACCGTTAAAAAATATACATATATTATTGGTTTTAAATAATTGTTCTTTTGAGAAGAAAGACTACTGAATTTTATATCTCTAGGCATTCATAGATGCATACTCTATATTATGACAATTTTGCAGTATCTATTAAAATCAACTTTAATTAAAATTTGTTTACAAGGAAAGGTTGCATTTTAAACAAATGTATCAAAAATTTAATTTTGTTACACAATTAAATAAATTAAGTCTTTAATACTTAATAAAGTATAGCGTTCAAGTTTTGAATAAAAATAAATGCTCAAGAGTAAAATAAAATTTTATCAAATTTGTTATGTTTTTAATAGGGCGGAAAAAAAATTATTAAAAGGAAAAAAAGCATAGTTCAGCCAAAAACAGAAGAATTTATGCTGTAAATAATATGAATTTCAAAGTAGAAGGGTATTCAATACCATGATGCTTAAACAACTTGGAATCCAAGATTCCTAAACAAGCTGTTTAGGCATCATATGTAATAGCTACATTGAAAACTTACTCCTGCTTCAGTGATCATTTCTCTCAATTCCATTTGAAGGCTTCTCAGCTGAGCTCGTTTGGTGTCCAACTTTTCTCTAGTTTTCAGAACATTTGCTTCACTTTTACTCAACACTTCTTCCTTCTCCGTCCTTTCTTTCTGCAGTTGAACAAGGGTACTCTCCATGCTGCCAAAAAGGGATCTCATGTTGTCTAACTTCAAAAGAAGTTTTTCCTTTTCATGCTCTTTTTGGGCTCCTTTCTCAATCTGTAGGAGTTTGCATAAATATAAAGTGGTGAAATAAAAAGAGGACTAAATAGCAATAGGCAAATTCTGAAGCAACAAATATTGTATTAACCTCCTAACAAACTACTATAATAGGGTCAATAAAAATGCTATAAGGCTACAGAGTTCTTCTGTAACACATGTTAAACATAGTTCTTATAAAGCTTACAATAAAAACTTGAATCTTATATTTGGTCCAACTCAATGCGAAATTGATATATTCTAAAGTGACAGACTTTGTCTGAGTCTGAGACACAAGGTAGAGATTGATTGTGATTGTGTTGCATATCACTGCAAGTTCAGCGTGATCATTAGGAATCTGGAAAAAAAGTGTATGCAAAAATATGAGATAACAAATGTAAAGTAAAAGCCACATTTACTTACAGTACGTTGAATAGAGTTTCTGAGATCTTTTATAAGTTTTTCTGTGTATTTTGATGCTTTTGTAATAGTCATTTTCTCATGCAACATATCCATATGCCTTTTCTCTAAAGATTTCTGTTTACCAAAAACTTTTTGGAGTTCTCTTTCCTTTGCTTCAAGATCCTTCTCCTTATATAGAATTTTCTGAAAATTTAAAGAAAAAAAATCAAATAATGTCCTATGAATTTATAAAACTCTCTCTTCTAGGCGCAACAGCCCATTACTGGACCAAGGCATGGCTTGCCCATTTCAGCTTTCAAGACCTAGGGCTCTGGGGTGCGATTCATGTGTCCTGGTAAGGTGGTCAGCCTCACCCGGGAAACCCCAGTGTTTAGTTCCCAAGAATGCTTGGTACCCATTTTATCGACCCCCTCAAGGGATGATAGGATGGGTGAACATTGACCAATCCGGGATTCGATCCTCAGACATGTGGCATGGCAATGCGAAGCACTTCCACAAACCACTGGGCCTCATGAAATAATATAGGGGTATGTTATAGAACTTTTTACCTGGATGTGTTCATCATCACAGAAATATTGTTACTTTAATCTTGACTTCCTTAGCCAAACCTAGTTGTTTTAGGAGAGTTTTGAAACTAGTGAAGCTTTATCTTTTAGACTAGTATTCAGATGTGTATTTCTGATTTTAGTCCGATAATTTTACATTTGTTTTGATGTGTGCTTAAAGAGTAATAAAAAATATATGCTTAAAATGCAATGTTATCCAAATGAACAATGCCATGTAAATTGGCAAGCATTTTTGCCTCTAGAATATTGTGTAACCACTAGGGACCTCTTTAACATAGCTTGCATCATTCTTAGCAGATGTATTTAGAAGCATTTTTTCAAACATAATTTTTTCCAATTGAATTCTAATTTATAAACTACAGTAGGAGAGTTGAAAAAATTTCAAATAAAGCCTAATTTTTTGTTAAAACATTTACAATTAAAGTAAATATGGTGGAATATTAAATCCATTTATTTTAGCTTAGAGTTATGAACATGCATAATCTCAAATACATTTAAAAAAAAAGCTCTGTATATTTACCTCATTAGCTAAAGCTAACTCTTGTTCAGTAATTTCAATTGTTTGTCCTAACACATAAATATTTTCTTCGAGGTCCTTTTCTCGTTCGAATGTATCTTCCAAATCCTTTTGAACACGGCCAATGTCGGATTCTCGGAATCTGAGTTGACTGGTGAGTTGTTCATTTCTCTCAAACTCTTTTCTAACAGTTTTCTTGCATGCTGTTATATCCAGATTTAGTGTATTTACAGCACCTTCGCACTTCCTAAAGAAAATTAACGTTAGGTTCAGGTATAATTTATTGGCAAATGTAAACTGAAAGTATCAATAGAAGTTCATATCTAACCTTACAGTTTCAGTGATTTCCCCCAAAACTTTATCTTGCCTTTCTAATGATACTATACTTTGCTTCCAATGATGAACAATTTGCTGTTTCTCTGATTGTATAGTCTATAAAAAAAGAAATTATTAATGTATTATAAAAGGTGCCACCTGCATTTAAATTACTAGGTCTTTTGTATATTAATGTTTTACAGCAATAAAATTTAAATTAGAAAAAAAAACATAATAGCTTGCTTTCATTATTTTCTGTTATGTTCTTGCTTATAGGACATTTCGTTTCTCTATTTTGAAAACATTAAACACACAACACAAAAAGGTATATTATTTTTCACTTTATACGGCATTTTTAGCCTACTTTTCTTTTATTTTTTAAATTGATAGAACTAAAAAAAATGAAACACAATGCAAATTGGTATTGACAAGCTGACGATGTCCGTCTGTGTGCCCTTCTGAAATCGATTATATCTTTTGGATCTTAATAATTCTTTTTTTTTTGCGAGAAAGGTATGAACTCAAAGACCCAACTTTCATACTTTTTGTCCATCTCTCTTTACATCCAGACGGTCTAGAGTCCGGATAGTAAACATCCGCTACTGTCTATCAGCGAATTCCAAATTTATTAGCATTGAAATTTCATTTTAAATAATTTAAATCACTGTTTACACATCAGAAATGGCACGAGAAACTTTATTTAGAACAATAAATAAAGCGAAATTTTTTCCATCATAAATCAGAATGACGTCTTAAATTGTAGCAAAACTTGTAGCATCAAAATGTTTGCATAAAATTCTGGTTAGTTTTAATTTACATTTTTAATTTTTTTTAGTGCAGTTTGGAGTAGTTTCATGTTTATAGTTCTGAATAAATATGTAATTATTCTTCTCACTATAAATAAATTAAACAGAAAAGAAATAATATTAATTTAATTTTGAAATAAAATTGATGAAAATAGTTGGTTTCGTCTTTTAGTAGCTGAAATATATCTGGATGCTGTGTTTGGTGATTACAATGTGTATAAATCTTGTGTAGAAGACATATACTGCAACAAACACAGTTGTTTTCTCTATAAGAATTTCAATAAGTATGTAATAACAAGAAAGTAGGTGATTTTAGTTCTTTTTGAACTCCTTGTTTAACTTTCTTTGTTGGAAACAATTTGTTGTTCAAAATATTTGCTTTGTAAACTTAAGCCTGGCAAAAAGTAAAATAAAGTATATTCGTGCAGATTTTTGTTGAGTTATTTGAATTTTAGGCTTACAAATAACAACGTAAACTCTTGAACATTTCAGACTTCCAATTTGTCTCTACTAATTTGGTTATTCTTTATATTCAAAAGCAAAACATTTAAATATGAATTTTAGCAGAAGATAAAGTAAGAATAACTGTTTAAAATTTAAATATAAAAGTTTACCTCTATTTCACAAGTAGCAGCATTCAGCTCTTTCCTAAGGTCAGTGGCCTCTTCCTTTTTGATGCTCCACTGGGTTTTGTATAAATTAATCTTGTCTTCCAAATTAAATTTATCATTTTCTAGGCGAGAAATAAGTAGGTCCTGGGAGAAAAACATTAACTTTCATTTATTGCCGTGTATTTTAACCATAAAATCACAATAACATCCTTCATACTAGCATATCTAATATCAAATTTCCACATATTGAGTAAAAAATGAACCTGGTTGAATAAACATTGCACTAGAGTTTATGATATCTTATCTTTAAACCATTGTCTAAAGACAATGCCGATATAAGAGGACACTTAATGCAATATATAGACATTGTTCATCCTAGTGAGGATATTGGACGATTATTTATTTACTAAGCACTATGGAGTACTTTTGATCCAAATTCCAGAAAGCTAAATCAAAAATCAGTTTTTAATTTAGTTCTCTTAAATTTGTTATTTTGTTTAAGAGGCTATACAGAACCCAATAAAAAATAATGAAATATTTTAAGAAACATATAAACAACTTTAAAAACAGGCAGTTTCTCTCAGTAAACAAATCAGTTTTCAGAAACAATTTATGGGTTTCAAAGTAAGGTGATAAATTATTTATACCTAGTCTATCCAGAATGCCCCCACCCTACTTGGGTTTGAACTGTTCGTATCATTAACCCCCACAACAGAACTCAAATGCTTTAGGCTTAGAAAAACGATGCTCCCCCATTTCCTAGAAAACCAAGCAAAGGGATGGGGGAAGAAAGTCTTTTTGAGGCTCGCATTCTGGATAGACAAGGTATAAAAACACACCTGTCTTAACTTTTGCACTTCAAGATCTTCCCTATCTTTGGCTGTTTTCTCTACAGCGCCCTTTAAACTCTTTGCGTCTGTAAATGTTTCTGCTTTTAATGAGGTGAGCTGAACCAATTCAAAAGCATTATCCTCCATTTTGGTTTGAAACTCCAAATCTGAAATGATAATTGATAAGTTCAGGAAAGAATAAGAATTGAAGTAAAATAATTAAATTAGGAGACGATACTCAAGAATTTAATTTCTTTGTTCCTATCTATTCTACAACAAATAAATATATTTTAACGAACCTTTTTTCCCTAAAAACTATCAACAACCATATATGCAATTCATTAAACTGGTTAACAAACTTAACATAATGAGTGATTTATTTTTTGCCAACCTTACGAAATTAAAAAGAAATATTTTATCAGTGACTTTATAATTCAGTGCAAATTCATTACTGTTTCTATTCAATTTTAATGCTTACATTTTATTTAATTTTTTAATTGTCTGTATTTTATTAGATTTTAGTGTCTTGCCTCTGCTATGTAATTGGAAATTTTCCTTTCTGTATAGCAGTCAAATAAATACTAAGTACAGTTGCAAAATAATAATAAAATAATGAAAAGGCAAACTTAATTATTGTTGATTTAACTTGATTATATTCGACTTAAAACTTGATTATTGTTCTGCATAAAAAGTTGTAAAGCTCTTAAAAGTTTATTGCAATGTTTATAGTACAAATATATCATGCCTCTAAAACACAAAATATCAAACTTTTGATTTTAAAATCATTGTATAAAAGCTTTGTTATTAAAAAAAGGAAAGTTAGAGTTGCTCTTGGAAATAGCATTGAAATTCAACAACATGTTGATATCTAAGAACGACAGATAGGCAAGTTAAAAAAATCAATGTTGAGCAACAATGTTGCATTGTTTAGGGGTTTTTGCTGTCGGACATACTAACATTAAAGAATTTGTATTTCATTTTTAAAGGGAATGATATGTATTTCTATGAAATAGTCAATATTTAGAGGTAAATAGTGCAGTACTAAAAAAGTCAAATAATATGCTGAAAATGAATATTGCACTACAATTATCCTAAGTTGGCAGCAAATATTAAATATTTAAGTGTTTTTTTTCCCAAATGAAATAAATAGGTCGCTTAACCAAAAAAAATAGTTTTACAGTTTCAAACACATACAATCATGTTTTCAAATAATTATTAAATAGATTATGAACCCAATACCTTTTTTGATGTTGCCATTCCATGCTTTTTCAGTTATTTCAAAATCTCTTTTTATTTGGTCCCGCTTTACAATCAACCCCTCTTTCGCTTCAATTTTATCTTCAAGATTTCGTTCCAGGGTTAGTAATTTATCTTCTTGTTGTTTAATATCTTTTTGAAGCTCATATCCTTTTACAGCAAAATGTTGATTTTCATCTTCCTGGGCGGCAATGGTTTTTTTCTAGAAATATCAATAGCATGAGTTCGAAATATTCTATGTACATTTGCCTCAATTATATATTCTAGTCCAAATCTTTTAATATAAATTCATTATAAATTGATTTTTTAGCACTGTTACAAGTAAAATTTGCTTGCCTAATTTTATTACTAGTATTTACTTGAAGAACTTAAAATTTTGGCAACTACTTAAATACATGTAATAGAAAACAACTATTACAGAGAAGAGCATACTTAATATTTAATTCATTGTAGAAATGAAGGAAGCCTGGACGTCAAAAATATTTTATTATAAAGAAATCATCTTAAAGTATTTAAAAGGACAGAGCCAGGAGCCAGAACACTGCTGCCAAAAAGGACACAGTTTCACATATCGAGGTCCAATTAAAAAGTGAACCAATTTTCGATGGTTATGTTATGAGAAGAGTAGGCCAGTAAGTCAAAACAATTTCGATTCACCTTCAATTTTTCATTGAAAGAATTTATTGACAAGTTGGCAATGCACCTTTACGTGGGAACTGTTTGACAAGGATCAGCAAGGCATTAACTGAGAGTTATTAAGAAAAATCCTTAATATTATAGCATTATAGAGATTTGTGCAGGGCCGGATTTAAAGATATGACGCCAGTAGGCTAAGCAATTTGACGCCCCTGTCACAGTATTCTCTACTGCTCCAGCTCTCTAAAACAAAAGCAAAATACTTGGCAATCTTTTTAAAATTGCCCTACTATTTTTCTTTCAACTTTCAAATCCCGGGGGAGAGGGCACAATTGCTTCGAAGCGGCCATGTTTGCAACTAAACATTATTACTATACATATACGCATAAATTTACATAATTTCTTTTCTTTTTTAAAAATATTAGTATCTTCATTTTTTTTATGTCAAATGCTGATTTAATTGGTTTTAAAATTTGCTGGCCCAAACAATTTACAATTATTAGAAGATAGCCCCGTAAAAATTGCCACCTTCAAGAACCCTCAGGGGTCCCGCTCCAGAGGTAGACCCCCTACTCAATGGCTCAACGACACCGAAAACGACCTCAAAGTCCTAAAACTAAAGAACTGGAGGGGTTTGGTTTGAATTATCGTCACACTAGAGCTACACGAGGGCTATTGGCGACGGGCGTCGTATTTTAGAACCACAGTCAGGTGACGAGCCACACCTGAATAGGCACCCAACGCAACCGTTAAGGGCGACATCGTACGCAGCGTTAGGACTTTGAAGGATATTTAACGTGCACTCCCTTACACGGGGTATTATTCGTCGGACATTTTTTTTGGAAGCACGGGCCGTTTATAGGTCGGCAGCTATTTTGGCGATGCCCGGACCCGAACCTGGGACCTTCCGCATGCTAAGCGAGTGCTTAACCGACTGGGTTCCCCAGCCCCAAGAACTGGAGGGGAGTTGCCATGGACAGGGGGAACTGGAGAAGGCGTGCTGTTGAGGCAGCCAAGGCCAGCAAAGGGCTGTTGCGATCCAGAAGAAGAAACAATTTACCACTTTAGGCTACAGCCTACTTAGAATCCGCCCCTGGATTTGTGTGATATAATTACAGACAGCCATATAAAAGACAATACAAATTTTTATATTAAACAGTTCATAAAATCATCAATTTAAAATACGTTACCAATTCGGCTAGCTGCTCGTTACTTTCCTGAAGAAGACTCAACAACCTTTCTTTCAATTCTTTTTGATACTTTATCATCAAAGGCTAAAAAAAGTAGATAAAATTTAGGATACTAATCTTCATGGTGAACTATTACATAAACCTAATTTAAAAATAAATGCATATCCCAAATATATATTCTTAAAATAGTTACAATGAGAATTCCTAAAATATATACCGAAATGAGCTGAGTAAAAAGAAAATAACAGGATACTTTCTTTTAAAAAGCAGGACACATTTAAAATTGAAACAAAACCTTATTATTAGCACAATAAACATTATTACATTACATTATTTAAACATTATACACAGCTAACTAAATGCCTTGTAATACAAAGCAATGCATAAAACACGTTTTGGAGTAGACTAAAAAAGTAAGCTATTACACTTTGAAGTTTTTCTAACTTCTTTAAAGATCTTCAAAATTAATTAAATTTTCGAAAATACAGACATTTAGGGATTTTTAAAAAATAAATACGGATGGCAGGACAAAGCCTCTAAATACAGACGTGTAATGCTAAATACGGATGTCTGGTAACCCTAATAAATCTGATACAGCTTAGTTATAATAACCTGACTGTTCATTGGCGAGCATGAACATTTAACGTAGGGCTACTATGCTAATCGAGTAGTATGAAATATGAAGTAGAATGTTTGCCACATTCAGGCATTTTTTTTACATGACAACACAACACAATCACCAAATTGAGACTGTCCTTTATATAATAACTGTTTAATAAATGTTTACCAAATGCTCTTGTCATTATCACACACATAGGTGAAATAAATAAGAGAATATAAACAAATACATACATGATCAGGGTTAAGAAATTTGTTATTTGATTCTCTTTGAAATCTATTCGCCTCCATTTTTAAATCTCTCTTTGGCAGTTCTGCAACTTCTTCTCCAGTACTTTTGGACCTACATTTTTTTTTTAAAGTAATAAACATACAAATTAATGAAGTAAAAAAGATCACAAAATAAAGTAGATAGTATGAAATATTAACTTACTCCTCAATAAATGTGAAATTCTCGGAACCAGAGCCACTACTCACTGATACTTCATCATCCTCATTCAGACTTAAAACTGACATTGTTAAACTACAAAATAGTTACATTAATTAATGATGTGGTTTTCTTGAAATATAAATAATAAAAACAGCTCCAGACTAAGCAATTATTGAAAACGTTACAGATTTGAGCATAGCACAAAAGTGTGCAGAAAAGTCACAAATTAAAAACTACTTTATTATTACAAATTGTGAGATGGGAGTCACTACTTTTATTTTCGTACATGAAACCAGCGAAAAGAATGCTACATAATATTTTGTAGTTATCCTTACTTCCTCATACTTAAAAAAATCAGGTTTTTTTTTAAAAATTAAAGTAAAATGTCTTACCTTTGAATAGTTTAAATTGAATTTTCATTACATATTTTACGAACTAAAACTTCTCCTGTTTGAATTTGAAACTGGTTTGTTTATGTTAGCAACGGCATCAGTTACAGTCATAGTTTAATACTACTAGTCTGAGACCTTAGCCCATTGTATCTGTTTCTAACGTCAATGGCACATTTCCACATGACGTAATTGCTTAGGTAGCGCCATCTAACGCCATACTATTTAACAAACATGACACTCTTATAATTTTATTTTGGGGAGTCTTTCTTTCCGGACACGATGAAGAAAACAAAATAAAAAAGTTTTGTCCGCATTTTTTTAAAAGCTGCGCTTTAGGGGTCTTTATTCATGGAAAAGCGTTAGAGTGTGTCAAAGAATTAAGGTTGAACTTTCTTCCTTTTTTTACAATATGTTTGTTGGTAACGGAAACAAAAACCTTTGACTATCTAAAAGTGTAAGTATATTTAGTATACATTTACGGAAAAAAAATTATATTGATAACTGCAATATTAAAAAAAAAGTTGAAAGTGTCCCATACCCCCTTAAGGAAAGTAATGGGCATGCTTCTTATGAATTTCATGCTTGGGCTAGTTATCCGACCAGATTTCAACCTTGTTCTTAATTTTAAACTAACACCACCTTTTTAAAAATTGTAAAGTTTAACAAAAATTTTCCCACGAATTATTAAACGTTCAATACTTAATTGTTCAATACATGGTGATTTTAAAGCGTTTAAATAGTTTTTGTAGCTTAAGTTTTTCTTCTCTTGTAAAAAAGTTAGGACTTGGGGCCAAAGTTACCGGTGTGTGGAAGCTAATAAAGAAATTTGGAGGAAAAAAATATAATGATTATTTATAAGTATTTAAAAACAATTGTGTCCAAAAAAATATTATTTTATTTCTAAAAAAATAAAACTAGTTATTAATTTGAACTCAAAGCTTATTCAGGGAAAATAAGTTTTAATTTTTTCATTCATTAGACGGTTAATTAAATGCATATTAATATTTAACTAGCGTTTCGTTAGCTGTTGCGTTATATTATAATTTTTTTTATGAGCATTACTAATTAAATATATTTTGATATTTAAGTAGTTCGCTGTTGTTAAGTCTTCTTTGAAATATTAAATAAATTAATTTTCATTTCTTTACAACTTACACAGCAAGTAAAGATAAAAATTAATGAAATTAAAATAAAGCAATATTATAACTTTTTATAAATTTCTTTGAAAAAAGGCAAATTTCACGCTTCCTTACTTTTTTAAAGAAAAAGTTTAGTTCTGTTAGTTTTATTTTAGATAAGGCGTGCTGCTAATTCAGAAATTTTAACATGATTTTTCCCATAAACCTTTAATATTTTGACTTAGTTATGGTATATTCTTTCGATCCATCAATAAATCAAATCAAAATTCAAATATTAGTTCAATTTATTGCGGTTTAAAGGAGTCTTTAGACAATATTTTAGTGATGTTTGTTTTAAAAATTTCTAAGAATTCTACAGATATGCATCATACATTTTAAACATGTATTCTTACCTGAAAAAATGATGCTAAAGAGATTTGGGACCATGTGCAAGAAATAGTAACTTTGACTCTGGTCATCAAAACATATGTAAGTTATTTTTTTTTTAAAAAAAAAAGGTGTTTGCAGCCGTTTGAAATTGATTTTTGCTATCCCTCAGCCACCTTGCTGAAAATCATTTTTTTATAGTATTTGCTCAAACGTTTTCTTATACATTTTATTAAGTGTGCTTATATTGATTTAGTTTTTATTATTGCACAGACCTAACATCTAATAAAAAAAATGATCCTACATTTGGGGCACGAAATGTTTAGCAATTACCCCACGAAAATTGTAATTAAAAAAAAAACTTACCAAACTAAAATAAATTACAATGTTACGTTTAAAAGTTTGATTTCAATATATTTTTTTGTATAAATTGAAGGACAAGTTATTCATAAGTGTTTAAAAAGCAACTATAAAAACTACGTAAAAACTATTCATGTCAAAGAACAAGTGAAAAGGATTATACCTTTATTTTCTGTTACATCCGTGCTTCAGACAATGGTGGGAATTTCATTGAATTTCATTGAATTTGCCCAATTAAAACCCCCAAAATGATATAAGAACCATTGAGAATTCCACTGCTTTCAACGATTTTAAAGACATTTAAGCCTAACCATTTTATCTGTCTAATTCAGATAAAATGGTTCTTCCCGTGCTTTCTGATTAAAAGAGATTTCTTTAAATGTAATGTAAGAGCTTGTGTGTAAATAAGGAATTTAAAATGCATTATAATTCCTACTAATGATTTAAAGAGTTTTAATCGTATTTTGTGCATACAAAACCAACTAAAGCGTCAAAAACTCTCTTTAGTTTGAGTTTTGCCAACAGTTTGAACATGACATACCATGGTAACAAATAGTTAAAGTACACTCTTAAAACAAACACTCCCAATTTACCTCAGTCTGAGTGGATTTCAATCCTCCAGACTGGAAAATGCACTTCTCCTTTTGGAGTGGATCCTTTGTGTGTTAAACCTCCGACAGGATCACTCCAAACGAGTGATTTTAACTCAGTCTGAGAAAATATGCGTGCCTTTAGGGTGTCGAAAATGCACTTCTCCAACTGGAGTGGATTTCACTCTTTTGTTTTAAGAGTGTACTAATGTTTTTTTTACTTAATTGGGATTTTAGCAGTTTTATTTATTGACAGTATATTTTCTGGAGCATAAGGTTAATTTACCGAATTTATCAACAAAACAGACCAGGGGTTAGTGTTTCATAAAACTATTGGAAATTATTTATATGGGAATAGCGGTCTATTATTTTTTCGCATGCGAAAAGCGTATTACAAGGAGGGGTCCCAATGCGCACGTAACAAAGCAAACTACTTAAAATATTTTATTATAACCTTACTTGTTCACACTGCAAAAATTGGGTTTAACGTTATTTGTCTCCTGATTTACAGAGTAACGTTACAACAAACTTATGGTGTGGCGTTACACCAACAAAATACGACGAAGCTTGACGTATATTCTATTCATATTTTATAGACTAACGCTATTTGGTAAAACCGGTGTCATGATACCCCCGGATTTACGGAGTAAAGTTCCATCAAAGTTTTGCAGTGTTTTATATAGCTTCTGTATTTTGTTAACTTACTATTTTTTTCCTCAAATTTGGTATAGTTCCACAGCTTCGTCTTTCACTAGTGATGAAAAATAATTATCCAAATTGAAGTCAAATATTCTACACTAGTTTCATTACAGCTGCCTGGATTGCTTTAGGAAATAACTAAAAAAGTAGTGGTTAACTACTTTCATTATGAAATGACAGGAAATATTTTGCAATCAAGTCTTATTTTCTTTTAATTATTAGTTATTTTGCTGATAAGGCGAAACCAAGCCAAAATGAAATTGGCAAGGGGAAATTGCATTAAGTATGCTGATGTCCTCAAGCTAAAGATCAAATAAAAAAATTTCATGACTCTTTTTTTTAAACTCCCTTTCCAAATTCAAGAATTGCATTTCTCTGCAAGCTGGCTAAGATAAAAAAAAAAGTTTTAGCTGCATACATCTTCCGGGCAGATTAATTTACCTAATTCCTGAGGTAACGTAAGCTTTAGTTAGTTTTTCGGTTCCTGAGACGTTTATACAGCTGCAAAATGGAAAAGCAGAGTAAAAATTAAAAATGTACTAAATACATTTACAAACTGTTGGATCGTATATCTGGAAGAGGATACGGGGGGGGGGGGGGGGGGTAATTACCACGAGGTACATATTGTACCTCTAAATACATAGTGGACTTGAACTACTTTTAATATAGTGTAATAACACTATATATTTCTATATATACAAGTTAAATCCTTTAGCTACATGGATGTGTGGTTATTTTTCTAATATACCCAAGTCAAAAGTGTGTGTTAGTCATAAGACAGTCGCTTTATAGACTATTTAATGCTGGCTTGCCAAAGCCGACAATTTTTTTTCATATCTTTTTATTTCGAAACAATTATAATTGCACATGCGCTTGGACTCCCGCACAGGGTTGCACACGTTTTTGTGAAAAATTTTGGAATTTAGTAAGTTTACTCCGAAATTGGTCAATCGTTTCAACTATCAATCAATCACATTTTTCTTATAGAATATATTAAAAATGGAACGTTATAAATTCCTATGCTTAGAAATCTATATTTGTATGTATACTTGAGAGGCATTTGGTGAATTTCTTACGTGCAGGTTTAGTATAAACTTGAAAAATCCCATTCACAAACACATATAATCGTTCTATAGTAAAATTTAATTTGTTTAATTTTTATTCCCCCCCCCCCATGGTTAAGGAAATGGGAACTAGCCAATCTATGTGAACTTTGAAATAGAACTCTAGGTTAAAAGTAATTTAATTCACCAAACATGCAAATCCAGCCTCCCAGCTTGGCACATATTGTTAGTATTGACCTGCTTTAATATGAGGATAGGCTCTGGATTGCCATTTTGGAGGGCATCTATCCTAACCCGGAAAAAAAAGGGGGAGCGTTGGCTGGATGCCAATCGGGAAGAAACCCCTTTTCCTGAAGAACTTCGGGAAAATAGGTTAGAGGGGAGTTGCGTTGTTTTGGAAAAGGATTCCATGTTGTTCTTTTTATGTTTATCAGTGGAAAAAGGAAAGAGTTCTTTGTCGATGATCCTCATCAGTGAAGTGGAGGGGGAACGGGAATTGATAGCTTGCCAAAAGGGAGGGTGGAGGACTTTTTGGAACATCAGTGGGAAGTACGGGAGAATATTGGGATATTTATCTGAATATATTTTGAAATTCATTCATGTTTGAGGCTTTGGATATGCATTGATGCCATCAGTCAAATTAGTAGCTTTTAAAATGTGATCGAAAATAAACAGTTGATTTTAGGTAAATGATACGTTTAGAATGTTTTAAAAAGTTTTGAATAATATTATGTGTGTATTATTGTGTTTACTTTAGGTTTGTAAAATGTAAACTAAGTTTTAAGATATTTTATTAGTAACACTTTGAACAAACTAAATAGTAAGTATGTATCTATACAATAACATGTAAAATTATTTAATAAAAAAAATGACTTTTAACATGGATAGATATTTAAGAATTAAAATAATAATATGAGTATTAGAATATATTATAATTACAATTGTTTTAATAATAGTAGTTTTAAATTAAATTTTTAGAAAATTAAAAATATCTTTAATTAGGATTCGAATTGTTTCCTCGGACATTTGACTGGAAGTTTAAAATCATAAGAAATACTCTAACTAATAATGATTGAAAAATGTCAGTGGTAATTATAATATTAATACACGAGAATATATATAATTGTCAACTATACTAATATTTATCCGAAATATAATTAATTGATCACTCCTATTTAAGGAAAATCGCCCTTTCCTTATATATACCTTGGTACAATAGAAGCCGAAGTAAACATCCTTTCTAAAGAAAAAGCTAAATAAATAAAATCTTGGTAATAAATAAGGATTCAACCTACATTTACCGAAACTTTTAAGACTCCCCAAAGAGTACACTCTAAAAAAATATCTGTAAGGTTACTAAGAATTCTCTAGGAAACTCAGCTTCCATAAGTTTTTTTAGTAGTGTTACATAAGAAATATGTGTATATATTACTAATTAAAGCTTAGTAAGTTATACTAAGAAAAATTAGTAGATTTTACAGGGGATTTTCTTGTATGTTTACAAAGAAACTGGTAGTAAACTGGTTACAAAAGTTTAAAACCAGAGGGCGCCACTAATTTTTCTGTTAGTCAGGTTTTATTTCGAACTTCCCGAGGACAGAACCCAAGATTATCGGGATCCGTGGAACAGCGCGTTAGTCCTCTCTGCTATCGGGGACTTGCATTTTGGTTGCGTGTAAATAAAGAGGTTAAAATCTTGATCGTTAAAGGCGTTTTATGTTATTGATTAAGAAATTTTAAGATTCATTTTTTTTCGGATATGAAGTTTTCGAAATAATTTAACGTAGTTTTTATATACTAAAATAAAAAAAAACCACGTTTTTAGGTTTTTTTATCGTTGCGATATCGATTCGTCATAATCTCTAGAAAAGATAGCCAGGGGGCGCTGTAAGCGTTACATCAATTTACTTAGTATTGTTTAGTATTACTACAGTAGTTTCTTTAGGTTACAGATGATTTTCTAGTAAATGGTGAAAACCTGTAAAGTTACTAAGTAATCGTTAGTAAATTCAAGCCAAATTTTTTACAGTGTAGATTCTTATTTCTAAGACCAGAGATGAGTTCGCTAAGAATGAACTACAACTTCGGAAGAGATTTTATTAACGCATTACAGATTTTCCATTGTTAAGATTTATAGAAAGTACAGTAATATATTTTGGAAAGTATCCCTTTATACAAACGAATTTATAGGAAATAAGATATAATCAGTAATTTTAAGTTATTAGCTTTCACACCACGTTTATGACTTAAAAAGTGGGAAACACGTATAAAGGCTATGGTAGTCCGTCGGGAAGTCTGTCCGTCACCCACTTTCATGGTCAAAACTACAAATTCCACACACAAGAGTCACGCGTCAAAAAATTCAGAGCATCTGGAACAGAAGACAATGAAAATCTAAAATAAAATCGAAGTACTCTACATTCAGTAAAAAAAATGGAGTTGTCCTACAAAAATTTTGTTGTAGAGATCCAAAAATCTTACTTTAAAATAAAAAATATATATAATTTAAAAAAAACTATAACTAACTTAAAAACCTGTCTGTAATTTTTTTCCTGTTTTGCAAATTTGTTGATAACTATTCAATCGATTCAGTTCATAAAATATAACAAATTGAGAAACTTTTCCGTGACAGAATTTTTATTTTTCGAATTTCGGCAAAAAACGTGTGTTTTTTTTGTTTTTTGTTTAATTAAAAAACTTATTGGAATTTTTTAAAAATATTTAGTGGACATTAAATTTAGACCATTTGAAACAATCAATAAAAAATTGGAGTTGCACTGTAAAAATTACGTCGTACGGATCAAAAAATCTTACTTTTTTTTAATATAGAGAAACCATTATAAATGCTATTACCAGTAATGCCTTTTATCTTTGAAAGCAAATGGAAGTGTAAAAACAATATTCTGTTCTTTGGGGATTAATGAAAACTTTTATACCATCCTGTGGTTTAATATAAATGGAGTTTTGGGAATATATAGCCTTTGAATGCCTCTAGGTACTGAAAAGTTACGTTTATAGAAAATCATAAGATTGGTATTCCAATGAATTAACTGAAAAAGTGTTATTGGAGAAAAAGTTTTAGATGTCTTCATCACTTTTTAACAAAAAGTTATGATTTTAAATTTTTGGGTTGAATATAATATTTTTTACTTTTAATTACCTAATAAGAAATATAAGGTAATGAAAGTATTGCGATGGGATTGAATATCTAAAATGGAGACATGGGTTTTCTACATGTTTTGAAGGATTCGGATCATAAAGAAAAAGGTTTTAAAACTTGGTCTGCCTGCTACAAATCTACAGCTTGAACGTCTAAAATAGCTATGGACTTTAAAGCTCTTAAAATAAGCTCCTAATACTTGTAGGATGTCATAAAAAGGTTCCCCGGAAACTCGCGCATGCGCGAAGATTAGCTGCTTTAGAATTTTTTGGAGAAATTAGATTATACAGGGTGTCCGTAAAAGAATGTTCGATTTTCAAATTGTAATAGAATCAGCTGTTATTGTTCGACAGTTGTGGTTTATGGTGATGAAACGAATAAACAATGACTCCAACAGCTTCAGACAAGCGCATGCGCTTGTACCGCTACATCGCTTTCACAGTTGCACAGGCTGTTGTTTCCATCACTCCGGACTTGCTGCAGACAGTATGGGAAGAATTGCATTTTCGTTTGGATGTGTGCCGTATGACTGAAGGCGCACACATTGAGCACTTATAGGAAAAACTAGGTTAGTTTTCCTTCAATTTCATGTATGATTTGTTACATTTATAAAGATGGGGAGACAAGGATAAACAGCTAATCTTTAAACTTTTAACTTTATTTTAAGATTTAACTTTCTTTTAAGACGAAAAACTACAAGAGATGCCGCGGCATCTTTACACAACATCAGACCCGCAGGCCATATTCATTCTGGTGAAAGTTCCAAAGCGTCCTTTTCACACCGGCAACAGGACCGCAGCTCTGTTACGTAAGCATCACGCGACTTCCAAGGAACGGGTCTGTGTGGTGGCGCCATCTATTGGTCCATTCCCACACTCGGGCATCCTTGACGTTCATCGCCCCCGATGGACCTCCAGTGCTCGTCAAATCTACAAAATAAAAACAAAAAACAGCAAAAGAACAAACAAAAGTTTTTTTTTTTTTTTTTAAACTGTTCGACTATCTAGTCTAGACCCATGCTTTGATGAAGTCAGCTGAGGTTGTGGTCACGTTCGGCCCTTCATGCTGACCGACTTTCTCAACCCCATAGCGTTCATTTGGTTTAACTGCTGTTACTCTATATGGACCAAAAAATTTAGGTCTCAATTTCAAACCAGGTCCAGACTGCGTTCGTTGGATTGCTACCAGTTCGTTGAGATGAAATGTCCGGGGATTCTTCCGTTTACGGTTATACTGTTGTCGATTTTCCTCCTGCATGCGTAGGATGTTTACCCTTGCCTCCTCTCTCATCCTTTCTCTCTCTTCATTTTGGTTGTTGATGTGTTCATCTTCTAGGAGTGTCTTGATTTGAAGATCCTCTTTGTTTTTCATCGTTATTCCGGTTAATAGTTCAAAAGGGGTAAATTTCGTGCTTCTGGACGTTGTGCTGTTTATAATTCGCTGGACTGAAGACACATGTTTGAACCACTTTGAAGGTTCATCGATAGACAACTTGGATAGAACGGGAATAAGTATTCCATGCAGTCTTTCGATTTGTCCATTTCCTCTTGGAACTCCAGTTGTAATCAACACGTGCTCGATGTTCTGATTTTGGCAATACTCCTTGAACTCATTTGATGTAAAAGCTGATCCCCTATCGGAGATGATACGTGAAGGGTTTCCAAATGTTGTCTGTTGAACACAAAGTTTGTCTATAGCTTCTTTAGCTGAAGTGGATTTAACTGGATACAACCAGGTAAATTTTGTAAACGCATCAATGACTGTGAAAATGTGTTGATAGTTCTTGTTCGTAGATGGGAGGGGTCCAATAAAATCACAATGATAAGTATTCAAAGGAACGTTTCCTTTAGGGATAGGGTTCAAAAATCCGTCTGCTTTTCCTCTTTTCTTGTTGTATAGGATGCAATGGACACAATTCTGGATGACGTTTTCAACTTGTTTTCTCATCTGAGGAAAGTAAAATTCTCTTTTCAAAAGATCTTCTGTCTTTGCAGATGCGAAATGTCCTTTGTTGTGCATTTCTTTGATGATTTCCGCTTGCATGTTCTGAGGCACTACCAGTAGTTCTTCTCCATTTTCACATCTGTACAAAATACCTTGCTTTACTAAATGTTGGTTGTCCTCGCCACGTTCAGTCAAATTTTTCACTACTTGTATGTGTTCGTCTTGTTCTTGTGCAGCTCTAATTTTACTCGTTATTTCAGCAGTAGAACGTGTTATGATCAAAACCGTGTTTCTGCTTAAAGCGTCGACATGTTGCATTTTCTTTCCCGCCCGATGTACGACTTCATATTCAAATTCTTCCAACATCAATGCCCATCGTGCTATCTTCGGTGTTAAGTCTTTCTTGCTAAGTGTCTTTTGAAATGCAGCGCAATCAGTAACAATTTTGAATTTTGAGCCGACTAGATAATTTCGAAATTTTTTCACGGCCTCAACGATAGCTAGTACTTCCAATTCGTAACTTCCATACTTTTCTTGCTGTGGGCTTGTCTTTTTACTCATGTAATGGATGGGATGTAACGAGTTGTCTTCCGCTTTCTGTAACAGAACAGCACCAAATCCTTGGCTGCTCGCGTCTGTGTGTAGTTCCAAATCTTGACCGGGCTTGAAGATGTGTAGAACTGGGCTTTGGGACAAAGCTTTCTTGAGTTTATTGAAGGCTTCCTTTTGTTCCACTCCAAAATGGAATTTGACGCCGTCTCGCAGTAGATCACTTAATGGACGAGCGATTGTGGCATAGTCCTTGATGAATTTCCTGAAGTATCCTGCAAGTCCCAAAAATGATTGTGTCATCTTAGGCGTTTTCAACTCAGGGAAGTTTTGTAGAGCTAGAGTCTTTGATGGCGAAGGCTGCAAAGTTCCATTTTCTATTATATATCCCAGAAATTCGATTCGATGCTTGAGAAATTGACACTTCTTTAGGTTGATTTCTAACCCATACTCCGATGCTACTTGAAAGACTCTCTTCAATTTCTCCAGGCCTTCTTCTTCAGTCTGTGATGGCACGATTAAATCGTCCACGTAGATCAGCAAAGTTCCATCACGTAGTAAGTCCTTGAAAACAGTGTTTATATATCGTTGAAAAACAGCACTTGAAATACACAGTCCAAACGGAACTCTCAAAAATTCGTAATGTCCAGTAGGCGTATTGAAGGCAGTATACTTGGTACTCTTCGGGTCTATTTTCACGTGAAAGAAACCATTCTTTAAGTCCAACGACGAAAATACTTTTGCACCCTGAAGTTTATCAATTACATCTTCGATTAATGGTAATGGGTAACCAACTTTAACTATTTTCTTATTCAACTGGCGGAAATCTAAACATATACGATATCCATTTGACCGTTTGCGTGTTAACACTATCGGACATGCATATTCAGAGTCGCTTTCCTTAATTATTCCATCTTTTAGCCATTTTTGTATTTGCTCATCAACAATTTTCTCTTCTACTTGCGACATTCGACGACTTCGAACAAATATTGGTACTTCGTCTGATAATATTATGTTCATGGACAAATTTGTGTCTTTAATCTTGTTTGGTTTATAGCCTTTGATTAATTTCATAAGCTCTTGTTTTATTGCAACATTTTCTATTAGTCCGATGTCTGGTCCATGTTCTTCAAAATTAGGTAGGTTTGCAAGTGACAGATCTTGGCTATCGTTATTCAAGTTGATGAAATTTTGGTCTCTCTTCTCGATTTCGTAGGTTCTGGCGGTAGTGCTGTCCGCGTGATCACCAAGTGACGTAGCCTGTGTACACTTCCCAAATGAAAGAGGAACAACTTGATTGATTTCTGACGACAAAGTCATGTTCTTGTTCTTCATGAAGGAAGGAAGGATAGGCCATTGCCGCTTGTCTGTTGTGCTTGAACCTGTATCTTGTTTTTTCTGTGAATCTTGGATTCCATTCAACACCCATTCTTTTCGTTCAGTTTCGCCTGCACGATTGGATTCGGCTTTGTTTTGGTTTGTCGGTCTGTTCACAGTAAAGTAATGGCACTTGTAATTACGTCCTTGTGTATTTTGGTTTATAGTCGGATCACAGCGCAATTGTGTTGCTTTTTGTGACGTTATTTGGAAATATGACACAGTTTTAGCGTTTCTCATACCCAAAATATGTAAACCACTTTCGTTTATACTAAAGTTGAATTTATTTAAGACTTCATTTCCCAATATAAAGTTAGACTCCAATACCTCTACTACATATATTCTAGAATAAATTTTATACGTATCTAGTGTTATATTACAAGCAAAATATCCAATTGGCTCTATTATTATGTTACCAACCCCCGTTACTGTAGTGGTATCTTTTTCTAGCCTCGGTTCACCCAACACTTTATACACATTATAACTACAAATATTAAGACATGCTGCTGTATCTACCACTACTTGTACTTGTTTTCCCATTATTTCAACGTATGTTAAAATGTTACCACCCGACTCAGTATTTGTGCTACCCACATTATTTATATGCTTTGGTACTCTATTTGGGCATTGGAACGATTTATGCCCTTTATTGTTACATATGAAACAAATAATACTGTCATTCTCATTATCATATTTTTTTACACCTGAATGTACACCATTTTTGTTATATCTACGATTTTTTTCAGCATGCTTATCATTCATATCAAAATTTCTATTATTAAACACTCTTTCATAGCTATAATCATTTTTATATACATTGGGGTTAGTAGCATTGGCGATTCCTCTAAAAGGCTTTTCCTGCCCTGCATAACCGGTAAATTTCGAATTCTTATCGTGTACGTTCGCTTTATGCAAATTTGATCTCGATCGAAGACTATCATAGTCATCTAGTACGTCAGTTAATTCTTGTATACTTTTGAACTTTGGCAACTGATCCAAAAAATGTTCACGAGTCTCTTTCGGTAATTTTCGACGCACTTGATCAATTACTAACAACTCTTTTAACTGTTCGAACGTTTTTATGTCGAGTCCGGTCGTCCATCCTTCTAAGTGGCTTGTTAGTTCGAATGCGAAATCACGCCAACTCGAATTAGCTTCTTTTTTTAGAAATGAAAAGTTGATACGAAACTGTTCCGCGGACAGGTTAAAGCGCTTCAATAATATTCTTTTTACATGTTGGTATTCATTAGCAAGCTCATCCGGTTCACGGGCAATTAAATTTACTATGTCTAAGGGCAATAAAGTTAATAGGTGCGATACATAATTTTCAATAGGTACACCAGCCCTTATAGCTTGCCGTTCAAATAAATTCAAATATATGCCAATATCACTCTTTGAGTCAAACGGTTTTACCAAATTTATAATACTACATTTTTGTGGGTTTCGTTCCTGCTCAGCCGACGAGCTGTTTTTTACTAAAGCTTCGGCTTTCAATTTCTCGATTTCGAATTTCCTACTGGCCTCCTCAGCTTCTTTCTGCAAATTTTCACGCCGCTCCGCCTCAATATTTGCCAATAAATTTTTGGTTGTTTCCTCGACGTAATTTGTATCTTTTGTGATTATGTCAATTAATTGGGAAATTTTTGCTCCCTCCGGCACAGTTAAATTCAGTTCCTCAGATAGTTTCAGTAAATCCACTTTTCGAGTCTTAGAGAGGAACGCCATTTTGTTAGTAGGAATCAAAACTGTACTCACCGCCGATGTACTGACGATTTTTTCTTATTCTTCTTTTTTTTTTTTTTTTTAACAGTTTAGTTTTTGTAATCCAGTTTGCACATCACCACTGATCACGAAAACCATGAATAACTTCTTTTTAAAATCACCAACACAGCTAACACATCGAACACATCCACCAGTTTCAGTCTACAAGGGTAGTTCTGTGAGCCCCGTAGATGCGATTCGTGCTCGGTAATTCAAATTTACGTTTCATATCGTACAAAGAAAAAAAATTTATAAATTTATCGCGGCCAAGTCCCCATATAAAGATGGGGAGACAAGGATAAACAGCTAATCTTTAAACTTTTAACTTTATTTTAAGATTTAACTTTCTTTTAAGACGAAAAACTACAAGAGATGCCGCGGCATCTTTACACAACATCAGACCCGCAGGCCATATTCATTCTGGTGAAAGTTCCAAAGCGTCCTTTTCACACCGGCAACAGGACCGCAGCTCTGTTACGTAAGCATCACGCGACTTCCAAGGAACGGGTCTGTGTGGTGGCGCCATCTATTGGTCCATTCCCACACATTTAGTATAAAATAAACTCATGTAATATACCATTAAAACTCGGACATTCTCTTACGGACACCTTGATGTATTACCTACTGAAAAACAAAAAATCTAAGGACTTCCAATTTAATACACGAGTTCCCAGTACCTGTTAGACGCAATAATAAGGGTTTTGAGAAAATCCTTCAGGTGGAAGGGGTTTGCTGCCACGAAAACTTTTTTTTTTTTTGGTTTAAAGGTATTGAAATCAAATTTTTGAATTTACCTTTCATTTACCATTCAGTTAGGTTTGAATTATCGTCGCACTAGAGCTACACGAGGGCTATTGGCGACGGGCGTCGTATTTAAGAACCACAGTCAAGTGACGAGCCGGCACCTGAATAGGCACCCAACGCAACCGTTAAGGGCAAGGGCGCCATCGTACGCAGCGTTAGGACTTTGAAAGATATTTAACTTGCACTCCCTTACACGGGGTATTACACAGTTCGACAAAAAAAAATGCAAGTGTTTGTCCCGAAGCTACTTTGGCGATTTTTTGTTCCTTTGGTGGTCCAATAATAGAGAAATGACATTTTTAGCCCAAGTTTAATAGGGGGATTCATCAGAGATCAAAAAACTGATTTTTTAACGTTTTTCATAAAAAATGCCTTTTTTGACGTTTTTTTGGCTACAAACAACCTGCAACGGTTCTTACCTCTATATGGGTGTTAAGTGAATACCGATGGGCCATTTTGGAACTCAAACACCCCTCCAAAACTGTCTAAATTAGCGATTTCTGGCCCAAACTGCCATTTTTCGATGTTATTTCATGTTTTTTCGCGTGGCTACTTTTTTGGCTACAAACAACCTGTAAACCTTCCTACAACTAGTTCTTACCTCTATGGCTGTTAAGTGAGTACCAACGGGCCATTTTGGAACTCAAACACCGCTCCAAAACTCTCTAATTTAGCGATTTCTGGCCAAAAACGCCATTTTTTGTTGTTACTTCATGTTTTTTCGCGTATGGAGCTATGATTACGTATCTGGATCTGCTTTCGATATAAATAAAATTAAATTATGAACACTGAAGTCAGTCGGTGTTTACTGAGTAGGTACAGACAGACATCGGTACATTTTCATAAAGTGGAAAGCCAAATATACGCGATAAAACGTGAAATACTAGCTAAAAATGGTACTTTTGGCCAAGTAAATTGCCTATTCTGACAATGCTCGGGTTGTTATATAGAGTATAAATGTTATTATTTTATTCGGTGTTCATAATTTAATTTTATTTATCTCGAAAGCAGATCCAGATACGTAATCATAGCTCCATACGCGAAAAAACATGAAATAACATCAAAAAATGGCGTTTTGGGCCAGAAATCATTAATTTAGACAGTTTTGGAAGGGTTTTTGAGTTCAAAAATGGCCCATCAGTACTCACTTAACACCGATAGTGGTAATTAAACCAGTTGCAGAAAGGTTTACAGGTTGTTTGTAGCCAAAAAAGTAACCACGCAAAAAAAAACATAATATAACATCAAAAAATGGCGTTTTGGGCCAGAAATCGCTAATTTAGACAGTTTTGGAAGGGTGTTTGAGTTCCAAAATGGCCCATCGGAATTCACTTAACACCCATATAGAGGTAAGAACCAGTTGCAGGTTGTTTGTAGCCAAAAAAAGTAAAAAAAGGCGTTTTTTTATGAAAAAACGTTAAAAAATCAGTTTTTTGATCTCTGATGAATCCCCCTATTAAACTTGGGCCAAAAATGTCATTTCTCTATTATTGGACCACCAAAGAAGCAAAAAATCGCCAAAGTAGCTTCGGGACAAACACTTGCAATTTTTTTGTCGAACTGTGTTATTCGTCGGACATTTTTGGCTGCATGGGCCGTTTATAGGTCTTCAGTTATTTTGGCGATGCCCGGACCTGAACCTGGGACCTTTCGCATGCTAGGCGAGTGCCTAACCAACTGGGCTCCCCATCCCCTACCATTCAGTAAATCAATGCGCATTGATTTATTGAGTGGTTATTGAAAGTCGTGTAGTGTTACACACACCTAATTTTTAAGTATTTTATTTTGAACAGGAAACGGCCGTTAGTAAATCCAATGTGGGTTAATGTGTTACATTGTATTGTGTAGTTTAAATTGTTCACTCTTGACAAATGACAGTGAATGCGCCCTCTAGAAGGGAAGAACATAGATTTTATAGCCCGTTACCCCGCTCGTCAGAAGTGAAACAGTCACAAAAGACACACAAAGAAAGGGCGCCACAAAAACATAGACAAGTAACAACATTTATTGACAAACACAAACACCCATGCCCTACCGGGATTCGAACCCGAACCCAGTAGCTCCTTAACCGTTGTGCTGCCGGGTCGGCAAAAATTGTTCAATCTTAATAAAACATATCTTTCCAAAATTGATGATACAAATTATTTTAGAATTTAAAAAGAATATTTCTAACGTAAAAAAATTAAGGAATATTTTAAAGTGTTAATTTATCCAGCTTAATAACACTGATAAATTATTCATCAGGTGGCTTACTATAAATATTGCCAAAAAATGTAAGAAGATCTCCATAACTCTATTAAATTCACTTCCTTAGCCGAACGTGACAATATTGTATAATGAAAAATTCTATTTATACTCCGTACATGTTTTACCCGTGAGGCTGTTTACTTAAAAACTTAAGGGGTCTAAGGAGTCTTAAAAATGTGCAAAGAAGGAACTACAAAGTATAGTTTGATCTGTCATGTATTTTTTTAACTACTCAATATACAAGTATAATTTTTTTATATGTAATTCTACAAGATTTATTTATTATAAAACAAATTTTAAAATCTATGAAACTTTAGCCAAAACTAAAATAAATGATATTAAACATAAAGCTATTTTAACACATTGTGATTAGGCTTGCGCGGCAAATTTTGAGGTCAAAATTGAAAAAATGACCAAGAAAATGACTTTATATTGTACAAATATGTACAAACTAGGACTTATACCTAAATTCTCAGCTCAATTTTAATTAGAAATTATTTAAAAATAAATTTAAAATCAAAATTTAAAATTTTTTATTAATTTTTTTAGAAAAAAGTTCTTAAAATAATTTCTAATTAAAATTGAGCTGAGAATTGAGGTATAAGTCCTAGTTTGTACATATTTGTACAATATAAAGTCATTTTCTTGGTCATTTTTACAATTTTGACCTCAAAATTTGCCGCGCAAGCCTAATCACAATGTGTTAAAATAGCTTTATGTTTAATATCATTTATTTTAGTTTTGGCTAAAGTTTCATAGATTTTAAAATTTGTTTTATAATAAATAAATCTTGTAGAATT
This sequence comes from Hylyphantes graminicola, assembly GCA_023701765.1. NCBI lineage: Eukaryota > Metazoa > Arthropoda > Arachnida > Araneae > Linyphiidae > Hylyphantes > Hylyphantes graminicola. The sequence goes on along the minus strand of CM043118.1, from coordinate 20,466,137 downwards.
ACATATAAAAAAATTATACTTGTATATTGAGTAGTTAAAAAAATACATGACAGATCAAACTATACTTTGTAGTTCCTTCTTTGCACATTTTTAAGACTCCTTAGACCCCTTAATGAATAGGTAATGGATCGACGGTATATGTATTACCAAGTCAAATATTTGGACAGGTTAAGTGCAACAGATAACAAAGGAAGTAATTAAGCAAGGACAATAAAGAAAATAGTTGACAATATGTATATAGGTGTGTATCAGGATAAGGATGGGCTATCGACTTGTGTGGCGTGAAATATGGGAATGAAGTTATAATTATTTGGGTTAATATTTTTTGGACGCTATATATACTGACGTGGTAAACAATATTCATAGCCACGAATTGGACCATTTTACTCCTGAAATTATCAATCATTCAGCATACTTATTAATAGGTTGTTGCTATTGAGGGCGTACAGCAATGGTCTAGGTCATTGTTGTTAATACTGCAGTTTACCTGCAAACGGCACTGCAGTGACACTGTGGTGACTTCATGCATTCATTCTGAAGCGCACGGAATTCGTTTAGGCTATTATTGTCAGTTCTGTAATAGGGTTTGACAAAGTTCTAAGAAACTGTTGAGGAATTTCGAGTAAAATGGGAATCAATTTTTTAACTCCTCTATCACAGAATTTTCGTAGTTGTTAAAAAAAAACTAACAATTCAGGCTTGTTTAGTTCTTCAACTTCCATTTATTTTTCTGTACTTCAACCATCTTCTCTTCGTTATAAAATTAAGCAATCAAACACAATGTCATCGTTATACAATTGCTCTTATCAAATTTCACTCAATTCTGATAAATTCTTTTAACTATATATCCATTTTCAACTTGGATGGCGATTTATTCAATAGCGTTTTATTAGTAACATTTTAAATAACTATAAGTAGCACCGTTTGTGATCATGTTTTCACCCCTACCAAAGTTTATTTTTTAAGCGGAAAATGTTTTAAAGGTTATAAATGTATGGATTTAAATATACTGACTTTTGACGGGGAAGAAAGTTACTATTAATTGAGAACAATTTGACATTTAAAGGATTAATTATACTAACCTTTGCTACATAGTACCACCTGTTATTGCTGCTGTTGTTCTCGTGTACACGTGTAACAAAATAATACAAGAAGAAAGAAATAACAAGTTACTAAATGTGTTGAAATTCTTAGACACTGTCTCATGTAATAGGAATGTACACTGTGAAAAAAAATCTGTAACCATTACAAAAGTTTTTTTTGTAAAAAACTTTTCCTAGAAAATTTCTAGTAAATAATTACTAAAAATAATGCTGTAAAAGTACATAATATATTTTAGTTAACATTACATGTTTATATCATGTAGATTTACATTACTATTTTATGTATCCCACACAATTAATGTTTCTGTAACTATACAAGAAAATTTTATGGATACCACATTTTCCGTGCAATTGCAAAGAAAAAGCAAACTTTCTGCTCATCAAACTCCGGCCTCCCGCGTGACAGACGGGGGTACTGACCATTACACTAACGACCAATAGCAGACTGCCGAAACCCGGGATCGAACCAGGAACCTTTAGATCTCCAATCGAACGCTCTTCCAACTGTACTACGTCGGCACACAGATAGTCAGGAAATGAGAAGTGAAATTCATTTGAAACAATCAACTAAGTTATAAATTTAAAATAGCTATTGGTCTTGAATCATGATTGGGGTCAAACTTTAGTTCGTGTAGCTCTAGTACGACGATAATTCAAACCTAACCTTACCAAACTTTAGTGGCGATGCGCGTGACACTTCATGTAGAAGAACATGTTGAAACAAATTGCAAATATTAGAATTTTTTTTGTAACTGCAGAAATGAAGATTTCTGTTCAGTATTACAAAAACTTTTTTTGTAAAATTGGTTATTTCCGTAACATTACTAAAAAATATTCTGTATGTTTACAGAATTTTTTTCTCAGTGTATGAGGGCTGTATGCGATTTTCCTGTCACTGAGTTTAACCATTCCCGATTTTAATAAATTTGCGGCGAAAGCTAAACCTTCCAGGATGTAATTGAACGTGAGTTGGACTTATGGAAAGTTTTTTTAGATTGAACAACTGATCTTGTCGGAATGAATCTTTATGCCCCTAAATTTTCAGTCCTTCACTGGCAATTGTGGATGTAATAATTTTGGGACAGTCGAATACCGTTAATAAAGAAAGAGTTGAGTTAAAATTCTATGTTTGCCTACTGCGTTCCCATCAGGAAATTGGACTTAGGATCGAAGTTTCCAGTTGCTTTGGCCAGATTGTTAACCCGGCAGCACTCGCGCTAACTTACCATAGACTAAGAATCTTCTAAACCGAGAACTCAATCTGATGCCTAGCGCCCCCAAAGTGTCGAACGGAACTAATACACTATTAATGATTGATTTGTGATTGGCATACTTGGACTTTCCGATTGCAAATCTACTGTTTCTTCGAAATGTACAGGGTGGTTATAAAATAACGATCGCTATTCGGAGTGGTCTGTAGCTTGAATGAATAATCCAAACGCAAAAAAACTTTGAGACACTTACTAATCAAGAAGGGGGAAGGGACGAATCAAGAAGGAAAAAAAGAATAGAATCATAAAAAACAAACTCGTCACTTGACCAGGGTTATAAATTATGAGGCGTAATTGGATGTTTTGGCCGTAATTAGCCATAATTGGCTATGCCTCGTAATTTAAAACCTTGGTCTAGAACCGAGTTCCGTTTTAGGATTCCATTCTTTTTAGAAAAAAAGGAACTTGTCTCTTGACCAGGGTTCTAAATTACGAAGCGCAATTGACTGTGCTAAAGCTCCTAAAGGAGGCTAGAAAAAGGCAGCCGTGAACCATTACATTAGTTCTCTTAGAGACAGTTGGGGGAGTTAGTGTCTAAGTCAATTTTAATATAGAAAATCCTTATAATGGTAATCCAATCAGAGTTTCAGATCTAGAAGTGTATTTAATCTATCTGGGGTCCATTAGACCCCAGGCGAGTGCTGCCTGGTTAAAGCAATAATTTTCCTCAATGTTGGGGCAGGAGCTCAGTCGGAAAGGCACTTGCCTTGCTTGTGAGAGGTTCCAGGTTCGATCGAGCATTGTCGACTTATAAACGATCTGAACAGCCTAAAATTCCGTCGAATAATAATCCTGTGTAGAGGGACTACACGTTATGTATACTTCAGTCTCGATGTCGCGCACATTGTTGTACTTAAAAGTTGTGTTTGGAGTCGATTCAGGTATCGGTTAGTGACTAGACTATGGTTCTAAATTATGATGCCAGTCGCCAATAGCCTAAATATAGCTCTAGCCCAACGTTATTTTAAATCAAATCCTTTAATGTTAATCTGTACAGTTATTCATCGCAGGACACAGTATCCCCAAATAGATCGTTAAATCTTCTTATTAGTGTATTAAAAAGATTTTTAATTAACAAACATGCCTTGACTTATGTCGAAACTAGTTAGCCCAGGAGGACAGCTATTAGTGCCGATTGTTTTAGACTTTGTTTCGAAATTATCCTAAAGAGCAAAAATTTCGAAATATGTGGTAGTACAACTTTGCCAAACAAAATCAGTGAGCAATTGAGCATATGGACTAATGTGTTTTCTTTGCATGACGTTGCATCACGAGATCATTGGATTTCGATAGAAATATATTTAATGGAAATTCTATAATCATTGTGATTAGCGTTCAAGCTGCCAAGTGTCTGGATGTTTGTGATGGTTTGTCACAGGCACATTTTAAAAGTTCCCGTTGCCAAGCGAGATTAGGAAATAAAATTCCAAATTACGAAATGGCGCAATGGCTCTAACTTTTTAGAAATATAATTATAGATTGAGTAAGTTTTTGTTTTGGATTGGGGGGTTTTGAATGCTTGGAGCATACCATTATTGGAATGGTCTGAAAAAACGTTTTTTAAAATTGAAGTATGTTACTAGTAAAAGAAAAGTAAAATGTGAAATTTTCATGATGTATTGTTCATTTCCCGTAAAGAAATGAAAATTATTGCATAAAGTTACGGTTAATGTGATTAAGAAAGCTAAAAGAGTTTGTTAACTACTTATGTATGAAGAATTATTTAAAAAATATTAATATTAAATGAAAACAATAAAAGTGATTCAATGTATCAATGTATGGCTTCGCCTATTAGGCTAGATGTCTTTCAGCTAACAGCATGGTGGTCGAGAAGTGTAAGTGACCAGCCTCTCACCGAGAAGGTTCTTGGTTCACCCTTGTCCTAGCCATACTATAGACGTATTCATGCTGGTGGAAAAAAAATCCCCTAAAAATTCCCTTCAGTTAAAAACTTTTATTTTTTTTTACAGAAAACTGTAATTTTAGCAGGGAGACTGCTAAATTAACAGGGGAAAACTATTAAATTCAAAGTTTTTCCCTGCTAAATTAACAGTTTTTCCCTGTTGAAATTACAGTTTAACAGTAAAAAAAAATTACAGTTTTAAACTGTAAATACTACCATCAACTTCATCCCCCAACATAAAAAATCCACCAACAAGGCCAAAGGTGCCTATTCAGGTGTTGGCTCGTCACCTGACTGTGGTTCTAAAATAGCCCTCGTGTAGCTCTAGTGAGACGATAATTCAAACCTAACTAAACTTTTTAAACACTATACTTATATTTTATTAAGACAGGATTTCAGTAGCGAGCTTTCACTTCCACAGTTAACTTATCAAGGACGCGATAAGTTCCGTGCAAAGCTCAGCTGTCTTGAACGCGTAATCAGAATTATTATTTACGAACGGGGTTACCGTATTGTGAGACTTAACACCGAAATTGCTCACTATTGGAACATTAGGCGGAAAATATCAATACTAAATATAAATTATTTAACAATTTTGACAAAATGCAGCAAAAGTCAAAGACTTTTACCGGAGTCTAGATTGATAGATAAGCATTAGAGGTTGACTAGGTATCGGTTTGGACGATCTAAAAAAATCATCGTTATACCTTTTTTTTTTTAAAAAAAAAGATAAAACATCAACATTTAATACAAGTTCAATATTGAAAATTGAATGAATTGCTAAATTTTTCTCCTTAAATTTTTCTCTCTAGATTAAAAAAACCCGATAAAGTCGAAAATTTACAAAAAATCTTAATTTTTAGCCATTTTTATACATAAAGCAACATAACTGTTTTATTTAACTGATATCTCAATATTCATACCAATTTTTATAAAAAGATATGGAGGGAACATTTTGAAAAAAAATCCATTAAAAATTCTTTAAATTGCAGGAGGAGTAGCATTTTGAAAAGACTATAACATTTTTAATTAAAAAAAAACTCATAGAATTTTTTGTATATGTTTATTGAATGTTAGTTCTTTGTAAAAATAGTTTAATTTGAATGCTTGCGATAAAAATACTGGATTTAGTTTTTTGGGTACCGCGTCCCCTTAAGCGACGAATCCGCTTAAGGTAGGCGAATACCCAAAATTTCCAAAAATTCTAAAATTTTTACTATTGCTTTAATCTTTTCCAAATTTGGCATAGTGATTTCAAATATAATGAATAATACTATTTAGGCTTTTGTTTTTATTTAAGTATAATTTATTTATTTTAAACAGTGTTTTTCTACTAAAAAAAGAGGTTTACGCCAACAAGTCTACCACATTGAATTTTCATCCTATGAACATTTATTATGTGTTAAATTCTTTGTTTTGAACTGATACATGCAATGACCCTCTAGAGTTACATACAAATTACAAGAAAAGAAGTTATTAAGAAAAATGTTATAAATTAACCACAAAAAAAGGATTTTTTTCGATTAACTTACACTTGGACATTTTTTAAAAAAAAACTTGTATACTTACACCAGATGTTAGAGGTTCATGGCACAGATATATTGAAATAGCATCTGTGAAAAATTTCAGGTATATTAATGTAAAACTTTTTAAGCTAGAAGTTTTGGCGTAACCCCCTTTTTTAAGTTGAAAAACACCGTTTAAAATAAATCAATTATATTTAAATAAAAAAAATTGCCCCAAAAGCATTGTTTATTATATTTGAAATCACTATGCCAAATTTGGAAAAGATTAAAGTAATAGTAAAAATTTTAGAATTTTGGGTATTCGCCTACCTTAACAGTTATTCACATTAACTTGAGATTAGCTAAAGTCTGTAAGTAAGGAATGTGTATATTTTGGAAGTTTTGAATTCGAAAGTGTAATTTTTTTAAGACAATTCATCCTTCCGCATACACTAACACTATTCCGCTGGTTTTTATTCTCCTTCATTTTTGGCGAAACATGCACGTGTATTATTTTGATGGAAGCATGGAAGTAGCAACCCTACGATACAAGTGCAGTGATCGTTCTGTTTGGAAATGTTATTTCTATTTTGTAATGCGTAGTTGCTAAGCGATCATAAAATTCTTTGAAGAAGATTTAATTGTTTACCTTTAATCGAACAAAATGGCTGAAGACAATGGTGGTAAGTTTTCTTCAAGAAAAATATATTTATAATTAAGATACAAATTAATGCAACTTGAAACACTTATTATCTGTCTGATTTTTTTCAATCAAATGTGAACAATGTACAAAAAAATGATTGTATCGTCAGTATGACGTTACTGTGCCATCAATTTATCAACATACATATCTCATTTAAAGTGATTCACAGTATTTTTAACAACAATTGTTAATTGAAGAGCTTAGTGGAAGAACGTGCTGAGTGACATTTTAGAAAAAAAAAAGGGTAATTTTTGTGTCAATGAACATAATACTCTTTAACGATAATAAGTTTCTCTGTTTTCATATACTTAAGTTTAGTATATTTTTTTTACTCTTTACAAGTTACGTTTTCAACAGATCCGAGTGCAAACTGAAAACTTTAAAACCCAAATTCTCGTTTTCAACTTTTTGTAACTTAGCACGTTCCTCCACTAAGCTAAAATAATAACAATAAAATTAATAAATAATAATAACAATAAATAAAATTATTAATAATTCTGCTTTCAAGCAGAAATAATAACAATAAAAAGACTTTTTATGCAATGATTAAATTTTTTATATTGTCTTCATGTGTGTCCGGCTTTGCTTTTCATACTGGTATTTTTTGTCCCACAACAAAGTTTATTTTATTTTTTAAAACTTTTTTCAGGATTAAAATCTGAAAACATTTCTTATGGATTTTAATTTTTGTGTCGTAAATTATTTTTTTAAAAATCCCGTTGAATGTAATTAAAATATGGATTCCAGTAAGGCCGTCGTGTGACCTATGCTGTACTTTCAACTTTTTTTTCTGAGTATGTATAAAATACACGGTGCAGTGAAGGGTTAAATAAGAATACCTAGGGGCTTAAAAAATGTGTTGGCTTTAATCGCAATTCGTTATATCCGAGGAATTCAAATGCTTTTCCAAAAATGCAGGAAACGAAATTTAGCTCGAAACATTAAGGCCGCTTTTTCACTGAAGGGCACGGCGACGGTAGAACCGGATGACGTCATAGAGAGGAATTTCGAACCGTGCCGTGACGTATAGGGGTTGCTTTTTCACTGGACGGCAAATTTGAACGGTTCAGCGTTTTTCATTCGCATTTGTTGTTTTGCATTCAAGCGGCAAGGAGCTAGAAATGGCTAGATCGAACGCGATACATAATATACGCCTGATGTATTTACTTTATTTGAGAAGAAAAAAGAGAGGTATAGCAAAAAGATTCTGGATGCACAATATACTAAAAGCCAGATACGTAGAAGGAGCTTTCTACACGTTATTTGAGAAGTTAAAGAAAGATGAGGAGAAATTTTTTCAATACTTCCGGATGAGCCAAACTACATTTAATTATATTTTAAGTCACATCTACCAAGAATTTCTTTTAAGAATTCTTTGTAATCTCTATTCTTGTAAACTTCCTTTCGCTTATCCCATATGGAGGCCTTTGTCTCTATCAATTCAATTAGGTTTACTATGTCGAAGTTAATAACAGTCTTATTATTAGAACACATCTTGGAAAAAGAATCAAAACAAACAAAATGCCGGCACGGTCGAACAGGGAAAACGACAACCCGTGATGCCGTTCCGGCCCGGAAGTACGTCACAAACCGGCATGGTTGCCGTCCGGTCTTAGTGAAAAAGCTTCTACCTCATTTACCTGCATTTTCCACTCCCACGACATCGTTACACGGGAACCGGACCGGTTTTGCCGTCAATGAAAAAGCGGCCTAACAGTTTGGTTTAGTAGTATTCTTTTTTAATGAGGTTTTAGCCTTAGGGTGAGCACGTATCTCAACCAAATCAATCTATCAATCAATGAGGTTTGACTGTGACCAGAGCTCTCTGTGATGTTAAAATGTAATACACGTTTGGACTTTTTAGTTTTTACTAATGTGAATTTCTTAAAAAATAAGAAAATGCTCTAACTAATTCGATTAAAAATTCATTGTTAATCCCAAGAGCTTTCGAAATGAATTTCATGAATAAATATGTTGTAAACAACTTCCAAATCGTCACTTCAGTTCCCACATGTGTTATCCCACCAACACAACGGATCAGATTTACTATACGGTAACCCTTGGCGACCTTTCCACAATAGCGCCAAAAGTCCATATGCTGCTGACTTTTGACGTACTGCGCTAATTAATAATGGTCGGATAGGGTTGCCGGAAAGCGTCATCGTTGCGAAGTCAAAGAATTCGAATCATCAGCCGAAGTCAGACAGGTTGCCGCAAAAATATTTATCGCCGAATTTGAAAAAATCGAACCAATGTTTACCGTACAGTAAATCTGATCCGTTGTGCAAAGTGATAGCACATGTGGGAACTTAAGTGACGAAATATTTGCTTTACTCTAAATCTCTCACTATATTATTACTACTACTACCCGGCTTGTGTGCTTGATCAAAGCTCGCTTATTAAGCCTTCGTCAAGTAGGACAGACACAGAAAGATTTTTTTACAGTCACAAAGAAAGGAATAACGCGTACACAAATAGCGACATTCATTGACAAACACAAACATCCATGCCTGACTGGGATTCGAGCCCGAACCCAGCTGCTCCAAAAGCTAGCACACTAACCATTGAGCCGCCGGGTCTGTCAAATTATGACAGTCTGGAAATAAATTGGTAAGATTTTAAGAATTTTTTAAGAATATAGATAAGTTTTACTGACAAAAAAATTTACAGTTCTTAATAGTACGAGAGCTAGCAACGTCGGAAAAACAAGCATTTCAGGTGGGCCAGTTTTAAGATATGCTATCTCTCTCACTCTCCCGGACATCATAAGGGCTATCTGGCTGGCGGTAGTGGTTGCGTTCATCAGTGCGCATCCTACTAATACAAGTAAAAAATTGATTTTTCAAATCATTTTAGGACGTTTTATTTTATTATTGTTATTTTTAGCGAACTTTTTTCAACATTAATCTATTTAGTCCAGGCAACGAAGGCAGAAAAAAGGGTCTAGAGGGAAAGTTTTGGAACACAATTTTTGCCTTCATAACTTTGTTTAGACTAGTTAGGAGGTAAACATATCAAAAGTCCCCGCCCCTAGCCCCTGTGCTAAAGGGGGGAGGGGGGGGGGGTTGAATGTCTCATTTTTCGGTTTTTCGCTTATATCTCGAAAAATATGAGTTCTAGCTATATAATTGTAATACACAAAATGAAAGCTGATTAAATTTGCTACAAGCTGCACCCCTCAAGTGTTTTAATATCTTGTATAGTTTACGAGATATCCGCTCTTGAAAGTCAGTAATTTTGGAAAAAACACTTCTCCCCCCACATTTTCCCTCTTTTTTGACCGGATAACTCTTCAATAATGCACCGAAACACTACATTTTGGCCCTAGATTGGTAGAGAATTTAATTCTTTTCAATAATATATCTTATTTTACTATTTTATCTATTTTCCTTCAAATTTTAAAGCGGTTTCAGTGTTGAGTGAAGATTGTACTGAAAGTCCCATAGAGCTAATGCATAAGTTTTGAAATCGCAACTTTAGGAAAACAATTTATTTGCCATGTTATTCCATTTTCACAAGGTATTAGAATCATCATAACATCAATTTAACACAAAATTGAAAAGAAAATAACATCCGGTTATTTAATTATTAATTAATAAAGTTTTAAAATAGTGGCGCCATCTGCTGTATATGTTTGAAATTTTAAAACTTCAAAAATATATAATTAAATAACTAGATAATATTTTTTGTTTCAAATTTGTTTCATTTCCATGTTATGTTGATTCCCGTACCTGGATAAAAAGGGCTAACATGGCAAAGCAATACATCTCTGGAAGTTGTTATTCCAAAACTAATGCATTAGCTCTATCGGATTGACAACCCCTCTTATGTACACTTATTCTATACTGAACGTCTAAATAACACTGATACTCATTTTTTAGGCACGTTGTTACTTTAATATTTTATCTATTTTATTTCATTCCTCGAACTCCAGTGGGAAAACGGTCAGATGCTATTCATGCTCTTCATCTTCGGAGTCAATTTGAGGGACCCCATTGATGCTGTTCCAATGGTAAGTTTGGCATGCTCTAGGACCTTTGAGGCTTGCTATTTTTGCTGCTACACTTGAGCTGGCACAGTCTTTCTTACATCATCCGAACATAATTTTCAGAACATCGTCAGATGCTGCTGCTAACTCACTGTGCACTGGGACCAGCAGAAGAGCTATCGACTCAAGAAGTCGCAGTCGGTTGATATCCTTTTCACTGAAGACACCAAGATAAACGTCAAACAAGATGATTTTCTGTCAAACAATTTAAATAAAATGGTCTCATCAACATACTTAAGGTGTAGCTTGAGGACAATTGAATGAAGGACCCTTCGAGCAGAAAGGGATGTGGACGTTCTGATAGTGGATACGGCATACGGCTGTGATAGTGTCGGAGATAACACAGATACTTATTTTGCTGGCACGTTGTTATACTTTAATATTTTGTGTCGACCTTACAGTCCTCTTGATGGCTACAGCTGATGTGCATAAGGACATCAGTTTCATAAAGCCTGGACGTGGGAAGACAAAGGATTTTTTATTCTCATCCCAAGAGTTACAGCAACTGGATTTAGGACGTGCTACACTGCTCAAAACAATTAGGGGAGCACTTTTTAAGTCCAACTTTAACTTCACTCCCAACTTTTTAATTTTTATCCTATAAATCTGAAATTTGTTAAATAGGTTCACAATGCATTCGAAATGAAATAGTAAAAAAACAGGAGAAAAAAATTGAGCTGTGGCTGGGAAATGACCTGCCTCCTCTTGTGTATGATTGGAAGATTGAGAATAACTGCCTGATGGTCAAAGTGCACAGTGAGTTAGCAGCAGCACCTGACAATTTTATGAAAATAATTTTCTGCAGAAACATGAGAGTCTGTGCCAGCTTAAACTGTAGCTGTAAAAAATCAAGTCTCAAATGTTCCTCAAGAATGCCAAAATTCCCAGGGGACTAGCCTCAAAAGGGTCTCTCAAGTTGACTCCGAATATGAAGAACAGGGGGATCATCTGACCGTTTTCCCACTGGAGTTCGATGAATGAAATAAAATAGATAAAATATTAAAGTAACAACGTGCCTACAAAATGAGTATCAGTGTTATTTAGACGTTCATTATAGAATAAGTGTACATAAGAGGGGTTGTCAGTCCGATAGAGCTAATGCATTAGTTTTGGAATAACAACTTCCACAGATGTATTGCTTTGCCATGTTAGCCCTTTTTATCCAGGTACGGGAATCAACATAACATGGAAATGAAACAAATTTGAAATTATTAATTAATAATTAAATAACCGGATGTTATTTTCTTTTCAATTTTGTGTTAAATTGATGTTATGATGATTCTAATACCTTGTGAAAATGGAATAACATGGCAAATAAATTGTTTTCCTAAAGTTGCGATTTCAAAACTTATGCATTAGCTCTATAGGACTTTCAGTACAATCTTCACTCAACACTGAAACCGCTTTAAAATTTGAAGTAAAATAGATAAAATAGTAAAATAAGATATATTATTGAAAAGAATTAAATTCTCTACCAATCTAGGGCCAAAATTTAGTCTTTCGGTGCATTATTGAAGAGTTATCCGGTCAAAAAAGAGGGAAAATGTGGGGGGAGAAGTGTTTTTTCCAAAATTACTGACTTTCAAGAGCGGATATCTCAAAATCTATGCAAGATATTAAAACACTTGAGGGGTGCAGCTTGTAGCAAATTTAATCAGCTTTCATTTTGTGTATTACAATTATATAGCTAGAACTCATAGTTTTCGAGATATAAGCGAAAAACCGAAAAATGGGACATTCAACCCCCCCTCCCCCCTTTAGCACAGGGGCTAGGGGCGGGGACTTTTGATATGTTTATCTCCTAACTAGTCTAAACAAAGTTATGAAGTCAAAAATTGTGTTCCAAAACTTTCCCTCTAGAACTCTTCGTTGCCTGGACTAATTATTGCCAGACATTTTTATTGTTGTTTAAGCTGTGCAAGACGCTAATTTAGATTTTAAAAGCTCAAGTGTTGCTAAAATTATCAGTTCATTACAAGTATTGCCACATGGTATTGCGCAATGAATGACGATGACGTAATTATAATGATCGGTGAATTCACACCTGAGGTGGTAATTTGAGGCAACACTTGAGCTTTTAAACACTAAATTAGCGTCTGGCACAGCTTAAACAACAATAAAAATTTCAGGCAATAATAGATTAATGTTGAAAAAAGTTCGCTAAAAATAACAATAAAAAAATAAAACGTCCTAAAATGATTTGAAAAATCAATTTTTTACTTGTATTAGTAGGATGCGCACTGATGAACGCGCAACCACTACCGCCAGCCAGATGGCCCGTATGATGTCCGGGAGAGTGAGAGAGATAGCATATCTTAAAACTGGCCCACCTGAAATTCTCTCTCAAAAACGTTGCTAGCTCTTAGACTATAAGTCACTTGCTTTGATTTTATCGTTTCTTTCAAAACTATGAAACATATTTTTGTACTTAATTTTTAATTTTTTTTAACCTTATGTAGCAGTAGTAAAAGATAGATGAAGAGCTTAGTATAAAAACGTGCTAAGCGACAAAAAGGTGAAAACGAGAAAAGGAGCTTTAAGTTTTTCGTGTGTACTTAGATACATAATAAAGCCGCCCCGCCGGCGCAGTGGTTAATGTTCTAGCCATTGGAGCTGCTGGGCTCGGGCTCGAATCCCGGTAAAGGCATGGATGTTTGTGCTTGTCAATAAATGTTGTTATTTGTCTATGTGTTTGTGTCATCCTTTTTTGTGTGTCTCTTGTGACTGTCTCTTCTGGCGAGCTGGGTAATGGGCTATAAAGCCAACACCCTCCCTTCTAGAGGGCGCAATCACTGTCATTTGTCATAGATGCATAACAAACGCATTTACAAAAAGTAAAAAATCTAGTTTACCTAAAAGTGTATGAAAAGGGAGAATTTTGTTATCTCTAAAAAAGGGGAATACTTGTTCATTGACTTAAAATTAAAATCTTTTCAAAAATGTTACTTAGCACGTTCTTCCACTGAGCTCTCCTACTGTGACATCCAGCTTTATGTCATTCTAATTGACTTTTATGATCCTCTAGCATTAAATAAACTTGAAGAAATTATTTAAAGTAGATACCTCTGTGAAACCACAGAACTACTTCCATAAAACTAATATTTAAAAGTCAATAAATAGCTAATATTAATTGCACAGTTTGTAAGCTATATGCTGTTTTGAAAAAATGGAAATAAAATTTTGGTGTTAATCTCAGTTGCAAGTTAAAAATTACCTGTGAAATTTAGAGATGTCATCTGTAGTTTATGAATAATTACTAAAATTTTATTTTAATAATAACTGATTAATATATTTAAAATTATACCAATTAATTATTTTAATGGCAAAATAACTTTCCTTTACATTTTTTGGCAAGTTTTTGTGAGTATACAGTCGCGTATACATTATTTAAAAACAGGGGCCAAAGTCTCCCCATTGAAATTGTAAAGAGATAATTTACCATACAAGACATTTAAAGGAAAAATACTTGATAGTGAGTATTTTTTTTAAAAATATTATATGCTTTTCTGTAAAATTAACAAATATTTTGGGTAATTTTTTTGTCTTACTGTATAGCTCTATACCAAAACCGACCTTAAGTTTGCAGTATACAAATGTTCTTCGAGAAAAAGGGTAAATATTCCTCATTTTTGAGTGCGAGAATCGAATACAAGAATGTATTTCACATTTAATAAACAAATTGATTTATTATTTCAAGACATAAATTTATTATTTTTATTAGTTAAGCTTCGGTTAGAGTGTTATTTTAATTATTCCCCCCCCCCTCGATTTTGACGTAACAGGGCGCATGAATATCAGGGTCGGAAGGAGCAGCCAATCAGAGCACGTGAAATTGCGGCGCCAGCCGTGTTGTTTTTCCAGTTTCCTCCGCTCAGTACATTTCTCTTCTGCAAACTTAAGCTCGGTTTTAGTATAGAGCTATGCTAGAGATACATCATTCTATCAAATGTGTTATTTACTTAATTTCGAGCAGTGATCAACAATTTCAGGCGTACCACAATGGCAGAAGGACCTCCGCGACGTGCGGGAGGGTATGGCGGACACCTGCAAGTACGGCTTTCTTCCCGACGACCCCGACAGCCGAAAGATCGGCACCCGAAATTCCGACAGCCGAAAGACCGACAAGCCGAAACCACGTCAAGCCGAATGCCCGGATGGGTCGAAATCCAGAAATTAGATTTTTTTTGTCCGTTTCTCGATTTAAATTTTTGTAATTAGATTGTTTCATTCAAACGAAATATAAACTGTTTGTGGTTGAAAAAAAATCAACAAATACTACCTATACTGTCTTCTGTTTATTAAAATTGTGTAATAATAAAAAGTATTTCTAATTATCTAATTGTTTTATGGAGTCTTTAAGTATGGATTTGTATAGTAATGTATGGTCTTTATTTTATTTTTATAGTAAACGAATAATTAATTTTTCTAATTTTTTAATTTTTCTTTGTGGGTCAATTTAGTCTGTAAAAAAATTGCATGCAGTCTTTTCTTACTTCTGCTTTAATTATTCATTTGTCGGAGATAAATGTGAACTGGAAATAGTACTAGTTAAACTTCGTTTAATGTTTTCGCAAGTCTCTTAGTTTGGCGCCATTATCGCTGTACTTGGCTATTTCAGGGGTGAAGCCATAAATTAAACAGTGAGGTTAGACGCAGTAACAACTGGTTAACAATCTGCGATTAACTTACTACAATAAATATTATAAAAAAAATTATATCCATCTACACCACACCACATAATGAATAAGTCCCGATTAAAATACACCTTTTTTGAACCAAAAGCATTTTATGTTTACATAGCAATAAAACAAATGTGACTCTTCACAAATGCAAAAAATATCAATGCAAAAATTTGCAATTAAATTGCCCGTAATTATGCATAGCGGCTTTAATTTATAGATACGTCGGAAATTTGACTCATTTGGTATTTCGTCCTTGTTGGGATTGACCCATTCGGGATTCTGGCTTGTCGGGCTTCGGCTGTCGGAATTGTGTCTGGAACCTCCTTGGCTTATGAACGGGATGTTGCGCCGATCAGAGTTGGAACGGGTCACAAACTGTGTGACCCATGACCCACTGACCCATTCATATATGAGACCCATAACCCAGTGACCCACTGACCCAGTGACCCGGACTGACCCAGTGACCCGGACAGACCCAGTGACCCGGACTGACCCATTGACCCGGAATGGCCCAGTGATCCGGACTGACCCATTGACCCGGAATGACCCAGTGATCAGGACTGACCCAGTGACCCGGACTGACCCAGAAGCCTGAACTGAATAACTAACACAGTTTTCTGAATTGACCCAGTAACCTGAATCGACTCAAACTAACCTAGTAATTGCAACTAGGCTGACTAGCACAACAACTTGAACTGAGCCAACTAACCACTTTTTCTAGTGATGCAAAGACGAGGTTAAAAATCACTTTGTCTCAAGGTCGAAAAACTAAAATTGGTATTGGCTTGACACTAGTGAAACATGGTACTGCTGGTTCTCATCCCTGCAAACTACATCTACAGCCATATCACACTTCACACGCACAATTAGCAAGTATAATCTTGGTTGTATTATTCAGGCCTCATTATAACGTGATTTAATATAGCAGCGAAGTAAAAGAACTACCCATGTAAATTACCAACAGTTATGTTCAATTTTCGTTCACATTAAGTCAGATACGTATTACAAAAAGCTTGCAATATATGCTATTAGCTTAGTTGCGTAGGATTATTTTAGATTCATAATTTGGGATAAAGCTGAATTGAAAGCCAATTTATTAATTATGTATATAAAACAATATATTTTCAAGAATAACAAAGTTTATGCAAAATTTACATTATTTTTAATACTGAAACTGAATACTATAGAAAGCACGTTTACTGCTGCATAACAACAAAACTATAATGTATCACAAACATCCATGCAGTATGCACTGTATATACACTCACTAGTCACTACGCTGTATGGTATGTAACAGATTTACAGTGTTAAAGAATATGGGAATACACAGTTTATTCAAAATGAATAGGCTGGCCTAATGATATATCGAACATAAGTACATAACATAATCAATATAGAAATTTACTCAAGCATATCTGAATCTGATTATGTAATTTCGGAATAAAATAAGCTTGAAACTTAAATACTGAATCAAATTAATCCACATTTCAACCCCTCAGAAACTAAAACTTGAGCCTCAACTATATCTGCTTTTAAACGAGCTCGGTCTTTCCGCGTAATTTTACCGGCACCAGAAAAATGTCTTTCCGATTCTGCGGAACTCGCCTGTACGAACAAAATTCTCTTCGCCACATCAGATAAGATTGGAAAGTTGAAGCGATTACTTCCCCACCATCTTAAGGGATCAAAAACATAAGTTTCGTATCCCTCTGTAGCCGAAGTTTCAGCTAGTTAGTCTATATTCCCAGAATGGTTTGGTCCCTGGGTCATTCCGGGTCAGTGGGTCATTCCGGGTCACTGGGTCAGTCCGGGTCATTGGGTCATCCCGGGTCAGTGGGTCAGCCCGGGTCACTGGGTCAGTCCGGGTCATGGGTCACTGGGTCAAATCCGCGTCTGATAGAGTGACCCATGACCCAGTGATTCAGACCAAAAAAGTGACCCAAGTGACCCAGATGACCCAGTGACCCGGTGACCCGTTCCAACTCTGGCGCCGATTAGTTTAGTACAGTAAAACTTCTACAACAGACCACCTCCATTAAGCGACCACCTCCGCAAACGGGCAGTTTTTCAAGAAACCTTTCCCCCCCTAATTGTTAAAAATACATCTAAAAAGGTTAAAATTGTATAATTTTTTCTACTTAACCACTGCTTATAAAATTGATTTTAACATTTAAGCAGCTCAGTGATGATACTTCTCAAAGAGACCACCCTCCCTCAACGACCGATTTTCCTCAAAACGGAGTGTGGTCGCTCCCGAGAAGTTTTACTTACATAAATTCAAGCAAATCACACACACAATTCCAGGCACAAGACGATAGCAGAACATCCGCAGCCAGCAAGGGGTTCTCGCGTACATCTACAAGTACGGCCTGTTCCCCGACTGCCATTTTACCGTAGAGGGTTGGGACATAATCCCGAGAGCCGAAAACCCGACAAGCCAAAATCCCGAATGGGTTAAAACCCGGCAGGGTCGAAAACCCGAATGGGTCGAAATCCAGAAAATAGATTTTTTGTCCATTTCTCGATTCAATTTTTTGTAATTAGATTGATTATTTTAAAAGAAATATTAACTGTTTGTTGTTGGAAAAAAAACAACAAATACTACCTATACTGTCTTCAGTTTATTAAAATTCTGTAATATTTAAATAACGTATTGCTAATTATGTAATTTTTTTTATTGCTTTAATTAGTTTTTGAAATTTTTGCTTACGAGTCATTCCACGTCAAATCGACCAGCTCAAAATTTTCATCTCACAGAATGCAATCTTGATTTTTTCTCAAGAACTAGGGACAAATTTATTAGACATGTATTTTTTATTTTTTCAAAATTCTAAGAATTAAGAAAGTTATGATTTTTTGAAACCGAAAAGTTAAGCCTAACTTTTCCTTATTTAGCATTGCTGTCTATGGGAAATTGAGTATTTTCAAACGAGTATAACTAAAAAGGGTAGGGGAAGGTGGGTTACCTTGGACCTATTTTGACTTTTCAATTTTTATTTTCTTAATTACTTGCAAAAAGTGAATAAAAATATTTTTACTGAATACTTTATGTTGTTATATACAACATATATTTATTTTAACATGTTATTTAAATGATTTCAACTATTAAAAAAATAAATACAGAAAATTGTAATTAGGACCAAGGTACACCACCGGCGGTGTACCTTGGTCCAACCGGTAGTGTACCTTGGACCAATTATTAACAGGTAGAGAGACTCGATTTACAGTCCGAAAACCAATATATATTATCCACACAAAATTCAAAAATACATTTTACAACCTACTCTTATTTCTAGCCAAGATTATAGTAATTGGTTATGTTAGGTCAATTGGCTCAGTAAGGGGTTTTATTGCCTTAGTTTTTTTTAGTGCAATTTTGGCTTTTTCAGCTGCAATGCAATCTTTCTCGGGTGTATTCGTTAAAATGCAGCATAAAATTAAACTGTTATTTCATGCCATAGAAAAACATTTGGCTATCTTTCTGTCTAAAATTTGAAAAAAAACAACTCAAATATTTCTCCCTATGTTTATTCAACTAGGCCTAAACGTAAAAAGGATGTTCTGCTTAGATATTTATTATAAAAAAAATATTTTTAGATGAGTATGCAATAATTATTTTCTATATTATATCAATATGGTTAACATTTTATAGGCTTCCATAAATCTAAATAATTAAATAAAAAAAAATTCTTTATCACATCATATCAAAATTTCTTACAAATTTCCATTTTTCTAGATTTTACAAATCAGGGTTGCATATTAATAGCTTAAAATACTTAATTTTTCAAAGGAAAGAATTTACTTGAATTTTAAAAAGGGTTTTCAACATTCTGAAGCACATAAGACCTATCGTAATGTACCTTGGACCAGTCCAAGGTACACCACTTGTATTAGGTTCAAGGTACACCACTTGGATATTAAAAACAAAATAGTTAATCACCAAGTTAAGGTTAGACTTAACTTAATTTCAAGCACACTGTTTTATAGCTAAAACTTTGCTTTATATTGCATAACCATCGTTTCTGAATAAACACTACATGTTTGAGTAAAAAATTACACTAAATAATCTGACAAAAATTTACTTTTCAACTGTGAATTTAGTTTTTCGAAACCTCTTTAATAAATTGACATTTTAAACAAACAGATAGAACTTCACTGAGATCCCTGGTAGCAAATACTTTAACTGCATGTGGTGTTGTTTCAATATCTAAGCTAATCGAGCTAGAATCAGCATAGGTTCGAGGTACACATACGTCCAAGGTACACCACTTACCCCTAAACTGGGAACAACTAATAATTTTTTTATGGGATACCATTACTAATGGTGTGTTACTAATGGTAACATTTTGGTAAAGTGCGCTGTTGTTCCCCAAAACACCTTATACTAAAATTATATATTTCAAAGTTGGAGGAGGATAACATTAGTTGCAATGGAGAAATGGGTGTAATAGGTTTGTGTACATGGAAGAATGCAAGCGAAAGCATTTTTTTTTTAAAATTAAGTAATAATATGAAAATTTGAAATACTATAGCAAATATTTTTAAATCTTTGTATTATTAAAAAATGTAAGTCTCTTGTACCTTTGAAATTTCAATTACTATTTTATATTGAATTAAAAAAAATATAAATATAAATTAAAATTTGAAAGGAGGAAAAGACTTACAGTTTTCAATAACGCGAAGTATTTAAAAAATGTTTGCTATCATATGAGAAATTTTAATATTATTACTTAATTAAAAAAATCTAGTAGCTTTCACATATTCTTTCATATACATAAACTTATTGCGCCCATTTATCCATTGGAACTAATGTTATTCTCCTCTGACTTTGAAAAAAAAATATTTTAGTAGAAGGAGTTTTGGGAACAACAACGCACTTGGAATGACTCTCTCGGGATTCTGGCTTATCGGGCTTCGGCTGTCGGAATTGTGTCCGGAACCTCCTTGGCTTAGTTGGTAGACATATATTTTCAGGTTTGTGTGCTTGGTCGCAAGGACCCGCTTATAAACCATCGTCAAGTAGGACAACACAAGACACACACATACACAAATGACAGATGCTGCCATCTGTCGCCACCTCCACAATTTATACATGTCCCTGAAGGGGAGGGAAATTTTCTCCAGGGACCTGTACCCATGGGAAACTGCCCAATGACCGCCCACAGGACTTTGCCGCCCAACAGATTTAACGAGTACGTACTCCGCATATACTCGACAATTACAAACATCCATGCCTCAACGGGATTCGAACCCGGACCCAGCAGCTCCAAAGGCCAATGTCTTAACCACTAGGCCGCCGGATCGGCCTCCTCGTCTTATAAACGGGATGGTGCTCCTAGGAGTTTAGTAGTTAGAAGTATTTACATAAACTCAAGTAAATCAACAATTCCAGGCACAAGACGATGGCATAAAAACGTCCGCAGCCTGCAAGGGGGTCTCACGTACATCTACAAGAACGGCCTGTTCAGCGACTGCCATTTTAGCGTAGACGGTCTAGGACATAAACCCGACAGCCGAAAAACCGGCAAGCCAAAACCACGACAAGCCAAAATCCCGAATGGGTTAAAACCCGGCAGGATCGAAAACCCGAATTGGTCGACAACAACAAACAAATACTAACTATACTGTCTTCTGTTTATTAAAATTGTGTAATAATAAAAAAACGTATTGCTAATTATGTAATTGTTTTTATTGCCTTTTTGGGGATTTATGATTTCGGGATCCTGGCTTATCGGGCTTCGGCTGTAGGAATTGTGTCCGGAATCTCCTTGGCTTATGACTTATGACTTCTTTGGTGGGGGGCAAGTTCGCCGAACACTGCGACCTCAGGTCTATTGTATTCAACCCCAAGAAATGATACAGTCACAAGAGACACACAAAGAAAGAGACGACACAAACACATAGACAAATAACAACATTTATTGACGGTCACAAACATCCATGCCTGACCGGGATTCGAACCCGACCTCAGCAGCTCCAAAGGCTAGAATCCTAACGAGTGTGCCACCGAGGCGGCATCTCCTTGGCTTATAAACGGGATGTTGCGCCAATTAGTTTAGTACAGGGGGGTTATAAAATAACGCTCTCTATTCGGAGAGGTCTATAGCTTGAATGAATAATCCAAATGCATCAAAAATTCAGACACTTACTATTCATGAAGGGGGAAAAAGAATGAAATCATAAAAAAGAATTCTAAAAAAAAATAATAATAAAGAATAATCATAAAAAACAAACTCGTCTCTTGACCAGGGTTCTAAATTACGAGGCATAGCCAATTATGCCCAAAAAGCCAATTACGCCTCGTAATTTAGAACCCTGGTCTAGGGACGAGTGTGTTTTTTATGATTCCATTCTTTCCCTCCCTTCTTGATTAGTAAGTGTCTCAAAGTTTTTTGCATTTGGATTATTCATTCAAGCGACAGACCACTCCGAATAGCGAGCGTTATTTTATAACCACCCTGTATTTACATAAACTCAAGTAAATCAACAATTCCAGGCACAAGACGATGGCAGAAAAACGTCCGCAGCCTGCAAGAGGGTCTCGCGTACGTCTACAAGCACGGCCTGTTCACCGACTGCCAGTTCACCGTGGGCGTGAAGACCTTTAAAGGGAACAGCCTCGTCTTGGCGGCCAAGTGCCCACTCTTCGCCAGGATGCTCAAGATGGAGGTCGAACCCGCCAAGAGGCCCGCCATGATTTGCATAGAAATCAGGGACATGTCCGAAGACGCTTTCGAGATTTTGTTCCAGTATTTGAAATATAATTTTTTTAAGCATGTTCTTTTGAACTGCAGGTAAAGTGCAGTATCTAGGCTAATGATGGACCCTTGTTGCAAAAAGCGCTCAATCAATCTAATTTATAAGGAGGTATACTGAAATACTGGTTTTGTCAGAGCTGAAACGGTCAAATTTACTGTTATAGTTACTGCAGTTTACCTCAGTTTAATTTTTGATGAGCGAAGCAATACTTTTATGATAATCCTACCATGACCTTAAAATTCATAGCTTCAAATTTGTTAACCGTAAAACAAGTTTTCATGCATGTAATAAGTTTATTACAATACTTGATAAAGTAAAATTACAAAACCTTGATGAAAACACTATAATTTTTTCTTAAGCTGAAGTTGATTTTTTTTAGATTTTTTCGCCATTTCGTTTAGGACATCATCTGGGGTCGCAGTAATGTCCATATTTATATGGATCTGAGAGAGCCCAATAAGTCTTGTTTCAGTAGCTGTATTTCTCAATTAGTTTTTTTTTTTATTATTTTAAATTCGAAAATCTTTCCGCACTACAAAAGGTCACTGGAACGGTAGCCATTATGTGCAATAATTTGTGAACAGAAGGTAACATTTCTTAATACGAGGGCTTCGATGGCAGAGTTATCTTTTTTTAGAGGTTGGCTAGCCGCAAATCAGCTCATTGCGTTTATTTTCTTGTCCCATGGAGAAGGGGGGGGGGTAGTTTTGTCCGTTTCAAAGTCAGTTGGTTGGGAATCAGAGATAATTTATTAATATAAAAATTGTAATTATACACAGTTTTGGTTAGCCTAGACATATTATTCACCCCTTTTTGAAGTTGAACGCGACCTCTAAATAGACAAACAGTATAAAATATAATTCTATGATGTCATAACTTTTAAACAAAACAAGAAGTGAAATAAAAGAATTAAAATACCCAACATTGTAAAAACATTTTCCATATCAATGATGTATCAATTTTCCATCTGTTATGTATCAGCCTTCCATGCTCCATGTAGCCAAACTGCTTTTTAACTCTTTATGCACTGAATATAAGGCTTAATTTTAATTATTTGCATTGCATATACCATTGCAGATTTTAATGTGCTAAAGCAGTACTATATTCAATTAACAAGTCCCACCCTGCCCCTATTATGTCCAAATGAAAAATGAAAAGTAAAATCGCCGTATAGGTGATACCCTATAAGTATTGTCAGCAGATAAAAGGTTAACCCTCTAATGCATGAATTTTTATTTTTATTTAGGAATAGTGTTATTTTGAAATATTTTCAGTAGTTTTCTAGTCATTATTATCAAAATAGGAATTTTGCAGTTGGTTTTTGTCATATGTAAAAAATTTTAAAAATCGAAATTATTTAAATTCTAATGCAGTTAAATTTTTTTTAGTATTTTTCCCATAATATGTGTGAGTATTAAAGATACGTATATATTTTTTTGGGATGAAAATAAAAATTCATGCATTAGAGGGTTAACCTTTTATCTGCTGACAATACTTCCTATTTTGATAATAATGACTAGAAAACTACTGAAAATATTTCAAAATAACCCTTTTTAACTATGATTAATTTTTCAAAACAATTTAATAGTATTTAGTACTAATATTATTATTCTTTGAATACTGCCAAAAACGTAATTTCACAAAAGTTAATAACCTCACTCTTTAATTTTAAATGCACTTTTACTACTGTCATCTATGAGGATAATTAGAAATTAAAACTTTAAAATGAAATGTTATAGATGAAAAAAAAACACAGATTTGTCTAGGAGGAGCTCTAATTTAATAGAATAAGGTGGATTATGTTATTTGTTACCAAACGGTAACAGTGTGCATTAGAGGGTTAAATTTGAAATTCAATTATACAAGATAAATCTTTCAGCTACGTCAACACCAACCAAATCGGCGATCTGAGTTCCCAGGAACTAGTACTGGACGTCTTCAAAGCAGCAATCAAGTACGACCAGCCAAATCTGAAGTCGGCCTGCGAGCAGAAGATCTTGGAATGGGAATTGACATGTGATAACGTCATCTCCGTCCTGCAGATGTCTGACGTGCCGCTGGTGAAGAACCGGTGCTGGAACTTCATAGCTAGGAATGTCCTGGGGGTTCTGGCGTCGGATGGGATTTGGGAAGCTAGTTCGGATACGATGGCGACAATGTTTGAAAGGGGATACTTGATTAAAAAAACAGTAAGATGTTTTCTTTCAAGGGGTCTTAAAAATGTGCAAAGAAGGTTACTATAAAGCATAATTTGATCTTTCATGTAACTTTTTAACTACTCAATATATAAGTATAATTTTTTATATGTAATTCTACAAGATTTATTTAATTTGAAACAAATTTTAAAATTTATGAAACTTTAGCCAAAACTAAAATAAATGATATTAAACATAAAGCTAGTTGAACACATTGGGATTTTACTTGCGCGGCAAATTTTGAGCCAAAATTGAAAAAACGACCAAGAAAATGACTTTATATTGTACAAATATGTACAAACAAAGACTTATACCTAAATTCTCAGCTCAATTTTAATTAGAAATTATTTTAAGAACTTTTTCTAAAAAAAAATAATTTTAACATTGTGTTTAATATCCTTTATGTTAGTTTTGGCTAAAGTTTCATAAATTTTAAAATTTGTTTTATAATAAATAAATCTTGTAGAATTACATATAAAAAAATTATACATATATATTGAGTAGTTAAAAAATTACATGAAAGATTAAACTATGCTTTGTTGTACCTTCTTTGCACATTTTTAAGACTCCTATGACCCCTTAAATTTTATGCCGTATTAGAGGATGTGGGGTTGTAATAGTACCCCAACAGTCAGGGCCTGATTCAGAAAAACTCTGACAAGGGCGCAATACATTTTAAGGGCCCCTCTATTAAAAGAAACTAGATAAGATTGCCCTTAATAATAGTTCTAGTCGCCTGATGTATCTTGTTTTTTTGCTAACAGTTTACCAGCATCCTTATAATATGGATTAAATCAATTACTCAGATTTTTTTAAGTTACAGAAATTTTGGTAATCAACAGCAGTTAGCACAATAGAAACTAACATTTGGGGGCCCTAGGCACGAACCTAACAGTCCTTATGGTAGATCATGCCTTGCCAACAGTTTTTTAACCTCTTAACGATCGCATAATTTTCAAGAAAATGACCACAAAAGTGCTCATTTTTTATCTCTAAAATTTAAATGAAAATATGCGTATGGAACAGTATGGTTATTCATTTTAAATTTGTTTTTACGTTGAAATTTATACAAGTTAGTAAATATTTTTAGCGTTTTAATTGGAGGATTTTAGTTATTTTTATACTATTGGCGCGTTACTACCGAACACACTACCCATTAGCCGTTTCAATTGGTGGATTTAGGTTATTTGTAATCATATTGCCGCGTAACTACTCAACACTGCAGTCCTGTATTAAGTGATCCTTAATTTCTTTTCCAGTTAACCTCTACTGATATACTATCCAACGTCGTAAGTTGGGCCGAAAAACAGTTCCATAGCAACCCACGCAAAGATGGTAAGAAGGACAAGGACTACAAGTTGGTGAGAGAGCATCTGTTGATCCCGTGTGGAGCTATGTGTAGGTCTTTGATGAGCTGGATCGGATTCCACAAGCTCACACCCACGGAACTAGCAAAAGCTACATCTGACTATCCGAAACTTCTGACTGACGAAGAAGTCAGGATATTATTCCAGTACTCGTTCGCACCCGAAAACAGCAAACCCGAACTACCAAATTGGTAGATATTTGTGCATTTAGATTTGCTTGGGTGTGTTATGTTCTTTGTATTTTTCTGTGTAAGGTTTCGATGTGTATTCATTATTTACGGAATTATTTTCCACACGTTCAGACCCACGGAACTAGCAAAAGCTACGTCTGATTATCCGAAACTTCTGACTGACGAAGAAGTCAGGATATTATTCCAGTACTCGTTCGCACCCGAAAGCAGCAAACCCGAACTACCGAATTGGTAGATATTTGTTCTTTTAGATTTGCTTGGGTGTGATATGTTCTTTGTATTTTTTTGTGTAAGGTTTCTATGTGTATTCATTATTTACGGATTTATTTTAAACACGTTCAGACCCATGGAACTAGCAAAAGCTATATCTGATTATGCGAAACTTCTGACTGACGAAGAAGTCAGGATATTATTCCAGTACTCGTTCGCACCAGAAAACAGCAAACCTGAACTACCAAATTGGTAGATATTTGTGCATTTAGATTTGCTTGGGTGTGTTATGTTCTTTGTATTTTTCTGTGTAAGGTTTCGATGTGTATTCATTATTTACGGATTCATTTTCCACACGTTCAGACCCACGGAACTAGCAAAAGCTACGTCTGACTATCCGAAACTTCTGACTGACGAAGAAGTCAGGATATTATTCCAGTACTCGTTCGCACCCGAAAACAGCAAACCCGAACTACCGAATTGGTAGATATTTGTTCATTTAGATTTGTTTTGGGTGTGATATGTTCTTTGTATTCTTTGTGTGTAAGGTTTCGATGTGTATTCATTATTTACGGATTTATTTTCTACACGTTCAGACCCATGGAACTAGCAAAAATGCGACCGCTATTATACGTGGATGACGTCACTCTACCGGCCACCGCTTCATCGGAACGTTACGTTGACACGAAACTGGAAACCTTGCGAACTCACTCAACCAACTCTGTTGTTGTTTTGGTTTTCGTCTTTGCATGTCAAAAATAGAAAATTTAGGTTCTTCGTGATTTCTCACAAAATCAATTAGCATTTCTTCCTCGGCAAGCTTAAAACAACTCTCGCCTTCCGTCATTTCCTCAATTTTTTAATTTTTGGCAAGCATGCCACGCAACAGACAACAGCAAAAAACGTTGTCGTCAGAATTTCCCCAACGCACTCAACAGCAACTCAATCTGGCGGTCGTGTTGAGTTGTCCGGTAACGCTCCCGTGGAAACCACTCTAGCGTAATCAATATCAGTAGTTTATATGACGTCACTCACCGCACTTGTCCGACCGCTTAAATCTGTTGACGGACTCCGAGGAAACCGAGGCTTTACTTGTTGGCACCAAAGAACAGCAAACCCGAACTGCCAAATTGATAGAATTTTGTTGATTTCATTCGAATATTTAGTTTTGTTGAGTTGTGATATGTTCTTAATATTATTTGTGTAAGTTTTTGATGTGTATTCATTAGTCACGGATTTAAAGGCGATTGACCGAGGGTCTCCAAACCAAAGCACCTCTGTGTTAATCCAAGGCAAACAATATTTTCTAAGCCACATTTCTCCAGCCGTGTTGAATACTTTTACAGACAGTTTCTTTTATGCGATTAATGTAGCTGATTTACAGGTCTCTATAATCCTACTTTTGAAATTGTTTAGAATATTTTCTGTAAAATCATTTATTGAAAAAAAAATTTCGAACTAATTTCAAAAAGTGGAAGTGTATACTGTATAAGACCTGCAAGTTAGCTTCATTAATCATATAAAAAAACAGTTTGTAAAAATATTTAACGCAGCCGGAGAAATGTGGCTTGTTTTTGTAACGGATTAACTCATAAGTTTGGAGATATGCGCTTTTAATCGGGCCTATTAGCTCTTAATAATATTTAATTTAATTTATTTGTGTGCTCCAGAAATACCTAATAAGTCATACAAGACTAAATAAGTCGTGGTGTATATTTGATAGCTCATATACTGCCAATAACTCGTGTGTTTTATATTTCAGTACTTACTTTATGATTGAATGTTTTAAAATAAACCTTTTTGGTAACTATGTATAATGCTTGATGAGCTTGATCGATTTTCATCAAACTATTAGCAATTATATTAAATTATCCAAAACTCCTAAGGATTAGTAAGTCAGGATCAGGTCGATCTCTTAACTTTAAACCAGGACTGAGTCTGGTTATGCATGAGAGACGACAAGCTGCCAACAAATCGTCGTTTATTAATAATTCAGTAAAAGACTATGTTTGATTCTTTATCAGTTGCGTCGAGTTCCTGTTTCCACAAGTTCACACCAACTAAACTAGAAATAAATATAAAATACTTTTATCAAGATGTTCTTTTTAATTGCTTAAGGACAAGATACCAGATTGCCCAATTGGCAGTTTTGTTGGAGATTACTGATTCTATTTGTTAGTCTTGGTGGGATATAATATTTGTAGTTGTTAAATTGAAATATTACATATTGTATTAATTATTAATAGAAATGTATATAAGACACACTGAATTATTTTTGTACAGACAAGAGCAGTCTGAAAAACGCATTTTTCTTAAATATAAACGTGACTACATATTTAGGACATTAATTACATATACTTTCATTCTTAAATTACTTATGAGAACTTTGTATATGTTGTTTCAGTTTGACACTCGAATTTTATTAATATGTTCAGCAATCGAATTTTATTGTTTATCAAACAGCCGTGATAAAAATTTATTTCAAAACTTACAGTTTGTATGAGCGTTTTCCTTACAAAATCTATCTTATATTATATTATTTTTATGGATGTACTGTATGTTTCATCACGTTTTTTTTAAAAAAATAAATTGCTTTTATTGTACTGAATTTAATGAATCCATTTTCCTCTTTTTGTAGTATTTATTGTTCCTAGAGAAAAATACAAAATGCCTCAGAGTTTTTGAAAAATGTGAATAAAACTGATAATCTTTTAAATAATATCTATTGATATTTTTTCGTATTTTATTTATTTCTTAAGTATATATCTTCTTAGGTGAAGAAAATATTTTTTGTTTGATTTATTTTTTTTATGTTGGTTTAGCTCGTTTTAATTTTAAAGAGAGAAAACAGTAATAATTTGAAAGTACGCATTTTAATTACAGTAAAAGTTTTTTTAACCCTTTCAGTCCCAGTGATGCCATTTGGCTTCATCACTTTCAATATTTTTTTCAAAATTTTTATGTCCCGTTATGACATCCAAACACACATCATTCGATTCTTCACACTTTGTTCTATCAGACAATATTTTACATTAATCTCAATAGAAGTCAGAACTACTATTTTTTTTATTTAGAAAATAGTCAACAAGCGTTTCTCCTGATTTTTGAAAAGTTCACTTCAGTTCCACATATTTAAAACACAATTTAAACTATTTCGGTTAAAATAATTACTAAATTTTTTTTAATAATATGGTCAGATACCTTAAAATATATAACTCGAAGTGTTTTTAGGTAATATATATATTTTTTATTTTGTTGTTTCCCACAGTTAAAAAATTTTGGCATTGTTTCAAAAACCCATATAAAAAATTTAAATGAATTCTTTTTCTTATGGAATTCGTATATTTGACCTAAAATAAGCTTATTTTGTGAATATCAGATGTTTCTGTAGTGTAGTAAATTTTTGGGACTGAAAGGGTTAAAATACATTTGAGTTAGTCCGATGCATCGAAATTATAATAAAGAATAAAAGAGCCGGGCAAGTATGTATTAACCCGTAACTGGTAACATCTCGCTGACAAACACTCCCAGTAACATCCGTCTATCAGACTAAGAGTATCAGACTATACTATCAGACTAATTGGAACTAGCGTCAATCGTGGAAAACTATCCGTCTATCAGACGGATATTACCAGTTACGGGTTAAAAAAAATTAAAAGTCATCACATAGTTATCTGAAGCATATTTTTCCTTCCGAAGGATAAGAAATTGGACCTAAGTGAAAATTAGTTTTTAGTGTGTGACATTAAAATTAAATTTTGAATTGGAAATGTTATTTTTAAAAATTTATTTAAATTTTATTTCAGTATCAGATGATTAATAATGACTCGTCCATACTTTAAAGTTTAAAACGTCGTAAGATTATAAAATTTTTAATTAAAAAAATTATAAGTGTTGCTGGAAAAAAAACAGTACAGACAGACGACGAGCTTATACGTCTGTATACCTGAGATAATATATTCTGTTTCTGTATAAGGCATTTTATTCTGACTATAAGTAAGCGATGTATATAAATATGTGAAAGACAAGTTTTTAACCATCGTTTGTAGTGAATCGATATCTAAAATATTAAAAACAAAAAGTTTCATTAACAAAAATGCTTGACAAATAATGCTTAAAATATTTAATGGTGTATAATTACTTTACTAACTACGCTGCTCAAAACAATTAGGGGAGAGTAATGTTTAAACCCTTTCACCGCCTATGACTCCATTTGGAATCACCTATGACTCCATTTGGAATCACCAGCTTTGAAGAGACAACCTTCAAGAGATTTTTTCTCACAAAGTTGAGCTCGCACATATGTATTATTAGATGGAAGAATCATGTCCTTTGAAAAATTAAATATTGTTTGCTTTAATTATATAAAAATATAAAATAGGTAAAATAAAATACCTTCCCAAAAATTTTTTTGAGGTAAATTTACTCTAAATTTTTCGCGCTTGCATTCTGATAGGTAAAAAAACTGATTTGAACTTTTTTCACAATTAAAGTTCTCAAAAAAAATATTGTTATAATTTAATGAAAAGTTATAATTCCAATTTCCCCCCTTACATTTTAGCAAAAAAATACCCCCCCCCCTCTGTTTTTTACCATTTCATACTGGATGCATTATGTAACTATTTCAGAAATTTTAGATTTTTGGAATAAATAATAAAAAAGTTGGAACTTAAAGGGTTAGCAAAACACGTAATGCCCCCTTAATTATTTTGAGCAGTGTAGTTGAAATAATAAGAATTCAAAAAAATTCGGAAAATCAAAAAATTTAAAAAATGAAACTAAGTCAAATCAGGACCACATAAGAGAAATATATAGTATAGGATGGTAAAAACAACTTACTAAAGGACATCTTTGGCAAAAGGATACATTTATGACGAGTTGCTTTTAATCATTTACCGATAGGAGACAGTGATCTATTGTTTAATTGATTACAAACAATAAAATCACTAGTCTTCCAAGCAGAAAATGAAATTCCTTCTGATCAATTTTCTTAGGAGAAGACACTATTTTGATGTACCTGAAAATAAAAGAATGAGTTAGTAGTTTCTATTAAATAAATTCAAATTCTATAAAAGGTAAATTTGCTTGTTATATTTTTGTTGGATGGCTTACTTAAATTTGGTAAGTATTGTGTTACAAAAACATACTTATTAAATAATTAGCATATATTCTGGAATGTCTAGACCATAACACAATTTCAAATGCTTGAAGAGTTTTTTTTAGCAGTTGCCTTTTCTTTTCCTTCAAGTTACTTGAATGCAACTGCTTAATATCCCCGACTTTAAAACGCAGTAAAAAATATTATTTAGAATATAGAATTCTAGATTGTAAATTTCTTCTAACTTCTTACTAATAACTAAATTAATAAAAAGGACTTAAAAATCCAAATTATTGTTTAAAAACTATTATGTTAAGAATAAATCTAATGACTCAAGAATATACAGTTATTACCCATTTAAAAATATATTAAAAAATCTCAACTTGTGTAATAAAAAGAATTAAGTTCCAACTTTCATTCGAATCTAAAACATAAATCTGTATTTCGAATTTCTTAGAATATACTTATAAGTTTGAGGTAATATTTAAACTAATATCAATTTAAAATACCTCTATTTCAATAAAAAAAAATCTTAGCAGATATTTCCCTCCTTTAGAATAGAGCAAAGAATAAAAAACAATAAACTTTGGATCGATTGAGCGTCCGTCACGTTGGATTAGTCGAACTTTCAATAAGGTGAAAAGAGCATTTACTTCACTTTAGAACAACTTTTTTTTTTTTATCGAACGTTTGTTTTCATTTATTTGTACAAGGATCAGGATAACAAAATTGTTCTTTTTTCTAATATTTTTACGAGTAGCTATTTAAATAATGAAATTTTGGGGGTAAGTAGCAATGTATTTATTCATGTTTCGTTAATCCTCTTAGGGTTTACATTAACTCAAATTTCTTTATATTGAGTATAAGTAGTGACGAATTTATGTTTTTAAACTGAATAAAAATTATTATTTTTAAATTGAACAAAGAACTAAATTAATATTTTGTAAAAAAAAGTAAGTTAGGAATTTTTGCGTACTTTTTATTAATAGTACTGGTACAAAAACCTAAAACTTCTCATATAAATAAAATATTTCGAAGAATGCTGATAAAATCCTATTGAAATAATAAAAGCATAAAAAATCGGCTTTTTTTATCTATACGTAACAAAAATTTCCCATTTGTAAACTGCGGACCAGAATTAAAAAAATATTAGCAATTATTAAAAAATTATTAACTAGATTTATAAGTAAATTTTTTAAAGTTATTAACTAGATTTATTATTTAATTATTAAAAATTTATTAACTAGATTTATAATTTAATTATTAAAAAATTATTTACAAGATTTATAATTTAATTATTAAAAATTTATTTACTAAATTTATTGTTTAATCATTAAAAATTTATTAATTAGATTTCTTATTTAATTATTAAATATTTTTAACTAGATTTATTATTTATTAACTATTACTAAAAAATATTAAACAGCGTATTAACAATTTGAAATGCAATTCAAAATAAGATTTCATCACACTTTTGCGTGAATAAGTGGGCAGTTCTGCCATAATTTTTAATTTCAGGTATTAAAAACTTGTAAAATTTATTTTTTCAAAATCACTTTAAATGTTTATCAAAAGGTTTATAAGGGTTCTAGAATTACGAAAAAAAGTTTAGCAAAGCTTATTTGTAAAAAACAAAAAAATTATAATAAGGGACGGCAGTTTTTTAAAAACACCGATTCTAAAGAAACCGGTCTAAACCGGCCTCACGAAACTAACTGTTTATCAATGAAACCGAAATCGTAAAAAACCGGTTAGTCTTAAAACTGGTTTCGTTTTTCCATCCCTAGATCCTAACGACGGTAAGGATCGGAAGGTCAGGAACGGAAGGAAAGGACATTCACGCTGTTTTCCGGTCTTTCTTGTGTTGAAATTAACTCCAGTTTAATAAAAAGGGATTTTTTTACTTCTTGTACTCCACTTAAACATATTTATAGAAAAAAATTTCAATTATCAAGCAAAAATTAACCTTAAACCTGGGAGACTGTAAGGAAAGCAATAAAGCCTCGCAGGCAATTTCACTAAGTTTTTTTAAATTTTGGGCTTATTGGTGAATTTTAGCAATAATATGTGGCTACTAACTGAAAAGTGAGTTTTTTGCAATACAGTTTTCATGGTTGAAGAATCACTGTAGCTCAATCCAGTGCCTCTCTTCACCACTTTTGGAATGAGGTCAGTGAATGTACCAAAACCCAGGGACAAAGTTAGGAGACGAGAAAAACGCATTATAAATGTTAAAAGCCAAAATTCAATGGAAGGAAATCGTTAAGCTACAGTATTAGTTCAATTTAAAATCCAAATGAATGTAATTTTTAGCAAAAAAAGTATTAGATTGGGCCCTAAACTTAAAATTTGACATTCGGGACACACGATGGTAAGGACTTTTCTGCATTGTTTTGTGTTCTAAAATTTTTTTGGAGTTTCTTTGCTTTAAAATTACGTTTTGCAATTATAAAAGGACCAGTCTTTTAGTATAATAAGAAAAAATGGTAAAGAAATATTAATTTTTTTAAAAGTTAGGCCCAAGGGACATAAAATTAAAAATTATGGTAGAATTGCCCAAGTATCTAGCTTGTAAGTTTGTTAAAACTTCTGATTAGTTGCCAATTTTTCCCAACGAAACATCATTCGATTTCCTTATATTAAAATCTAGAATCGTATTCCTTGAAGAGCATTTGAAATCATATTTGCTTTATGAAATCAACAACAACAAAAAAATACAATTTTATTTATTGACGTCTAAAATCATATATCATGATGTTTTTAGACTGCCAATTCCACCCGTCTGTTAACACGTAACAAGATTTCATTCATTTCCGGATGGATATATTTAGCACTATATTGGTGACATAAATCTTTCCCAAACATATTAAGTTTAGACATAAATTTATTTAGAACTTTCAATAAGTCTTCATATGCCTGACACTAAATATCTTAAGAAAAAAAAATCGAGACTACTTTTTTTTGCAGATGGAATGGAGAAGAAATGTTATAAAAGGTAAAAATTGTGTTTTAATTCTGAAATAACATATTTAATAACACATGTTGAATATTTAAAGTATTATGAACATTGAAAGTCACACTATCAGTTTATTTCTATAAAAAAATGTTTTCTTAAAGTCAAATTTTTATATTAAAACGAAGAGGAAATATTGTGTAATTCATTGAAAATCAAATCAACTAAAAATGTTATCGAAATTTTTTGAGTGAATAAATATGAAATTGATACCTAACAGAGTTAAGTATTAATAGAAAAGATGATTTACATTAAAGCTTATATACAGAAGAAACATACTTGTTAAAGATTATTTACAACCAGAGTGGCTTTCAGTATAACATTGACATAAGATAACAAATATGTAAAATTATCGGTAAGTTATAATTATTACACAATGTTTTGCAAATTTTGGTAAGCATTTACAAACTTTAAAAATATAAAACTATGATGAATTTATCAAAAGGCCAAATATGTAATGGGAAAATAATAATATCAGACTAATTTTATTTATATCATTCATTGAAAATGTTAAAAAAAGATATTTGGTATGCATGAAATGTTTGGAGAAATCTGTGTAGGAAATTTTTAAATGTTACCATTAAAATGTAATGATGGTTTTATCTAACCCATAAACGCATATTTGGATACCAAGTAATCATTTTTTAAAAGTGAATCAGTATAGTGGAGTTGTAATCTAAAGTATACTAGAACTCAATAAAAAAAGAGAGAAAGTAAAAAGTGTTCAACATTTTCAACAAAAGAGTACGTCATTAGATACTTTTTGGTTCTAGAAAAGCTTAAAATAATTATATTAACACATTATTTTAAATAAAATTTCTCTTTTCTTGCGCTGATTTTAAGCAAAACTCTTCTCTAGTAGTTTTTAGACCTTTTCCAACATTGATTTTTATTAAATATTAAGCAACTAGTTTTTATATAAAGGACATTATAACACAAGAATAATTTATCAAGAGTTAAACGACCTCTGATATAAAGAATTTTTTGGACCAAAACCAAACCTCAATCACAATCTAATCCTATCAATTACGAATCTTTTTTTCGTTTACCACAAATTAAAGAATTACTTTTCGCACACGATAGAAGGAAAAGTGATTGATTAGTGAGGTGGAACTGTTGAAAAATATTCTTTTACAGATAACAGTTTCGTTTATTAGAGTCCCGTGAGTTTTAAGAATTTTGTCTGGGGGCCTATGTGGTTGTTTAACGTCGTGAATGGCAACAACTTCAAATGTCTTGTTTTCATTTTATGTCTGAAAAAACTTTTGTTTTGGCATTCGAAAATTAGTTTTATATAAGAATATTTTACTTATTAAATTTGTTAAATACCAACTTTTTGATATGCTGAGGGTTGTTTAAAACACGTTAAATAAAGCTTGCAAGAATTTTTTCATCAATATCGGTCATTTTGAGAGTGAAACAACCAATGAAAACCAATGAAATCGCAGGACGTGAAACCGAAGCAACCAATAAAATCCAGTTGGGATAAAAATGAAAATAAGAGAGTTACATCAACTGAAACATTCCCATTAGAGCTAAAATTTCCAGCACTTCATCTTACTTCATTTCGATAGGTGCTCTGTTTCCCCGTGACATAGATTCACCAAACGCAACTTTGAGAAATAATTTGTATTCTTTCACTATGTCTGTTGCTTTTCAACACTTAAAACAAGCCCATCAAATATTTAGCAACAAGATATTTTAAATTTAAATAAGTAAACACAAAATAAAATTATCCTTTTCTTACGAGAAAATCTCTCTATATTTTTTTCAAATGGTCAAATAGTAATTGTTTGAGTAAACTAAAGTCGTCGGAAAAAACCCCTACATTTTTACCAATTATTCGACAACAAAGTTTTCCAAAATAAACTAACAGACGCTCGTTTGTTTTATTACGCTAAACCTATGGTCGATTTTCTTAGAATCTCGAGAATCCAAAATATATAAATAGTTCATTGCAAAATCCTAAATTTTTAAACTTAAAAGTGTTAAGAAATATGATGCAACAAATCCAAGTAGAACTAGCATCGTAAATAATTATTTTTGTAGATTATGAAGTAACATGAGAAAAAAAGCAACCGCTAATTGCTTAACATCCTTATCATGTCTATTTTTTTTAAAGAATTTATGGTGAAGATATTTTTTACAAACTAGTGGGGCCCATACTTTCGCATGTTCGTTCTAATGGAATCTAATTAGCAGTAATCTTTGGTAGAGCATATTAATCCTTGGTCACGAAAGCCGCGGTATATACTGCTGCTGCTGTGGTCAGGTAAACTGAAGTAACTACAACAATGAATTAGACCTTTTTTGCCGTGAAATAATCAGTCATTTAGTATACTTTCTTGTGGGTTAAAGTTACTGGAATTCGTGCAACAATGGTCCAAGCTATTTGTCTAGGTTCTGAAGTTTGCCTGCGCCAATCAGTATAATCTCGAGTTTGTGGTTTGGTGTGCTTAGAATGGATAAACGTCTGTGCCAGACCCTTAAAATGACGAATGACTTAACATGTAATATTCTATAGGAGAGAGATTGTTTAAAGCAGCGCCTTTATTTTTTTTTAAAATTGGGCTTGGTTGATGTGTATTAAAATTGATTAATTTTTTGTGTTTGTCAAAAGGATGTTTTCAAAATGC
This sequence comes from Hylyphantes graminicola, assembly GCA_023701765.1. Lineage (NCBI taxonomy): Eukaryota > Metazoa > Arthropoda > Arachnida > Araneae > Linyphiidae > Hylyphantes > Hylyphantes graminicola. The sequence goes on along the minus strand of CM043118.1, from coordinate 20,429,453 downwards.
AAGTTAAGCATCTTCATTTTACATTGAGTGTTAAATGGAACGATTGCTTCCTTTTAATTTTCCAAAAATATTTTTAAATAATAAGTAAATAAATGCTAGTGAAAAAAAAAACTTTTTTATTACTTTATTATTATAATAATTTGAAAATATGTCATAATTTTGTCGTTAAAATTATTAAATATATCATTCCTCTTTTGTCTCTTAACTTTCAGGGTAAGAATCGTATGCAACATTCTATAGTAGGTTAAAATTTTTCCAACAATATAAAACTTACATATATGCTTTAAAAATATAAATTCCTTACATAATTATTGTTATATTTTAGAAGTATTAGTTATTTATTGTGAATAAGAATCCTATAATTTATTCACATGCACTCGTATATTTAAATAATAATATTTATATTTTTGAAGCCGCAATAGAATAACTCTCTTTGAGTGTGATTGATTTATATTTGTATATGAATGTAAATATGTATATGAATGTGTTCATTAAATAAATAAACAAAAGTAGTAAAAATGTACCTTAAAACGTTTTAATTCTGAAATAATTAAAGAATATAGAAGGACAATGATTTCATATTCAATTTATTAATTTATTTGATCTAATTTAATATTAGATTTTTGCCTTTTTTTTAAATGTTTAGTAGAGCAAATCTTGTTTAAAAAAAGTTTAAAAAATTGAGAAATTAAATGAAATTTGTATTCCATAACAATTGAAGTAAATAATGTCAACCTCACGAATGCAATAAATATATTTTTGCTAAAATTATTTAATTTTAATTTAAAGTTATAAATGTTTTATTTAAAAAAAGTTTTTGTAAATGTTTGTGACCTACTTAAAAACATAAAAAAAATTAACTGATAAAAAACCAAATAGTTGTTATTGAGAAATAACAGCATCAATAATTTTTTAAAACCATAAGATAACTTAAAAAAACATTACACTAAATACTTTGTATTAATTTTTTTATTTGAAGCAAAAAACTGCACGAAAATAATTAGAAATGCTTTTTTTTCGGGAAAAAAAACGTAGTTTTTTCGTTTGCTGTTTTCCTCTTTATAATGAAAAAAAAAAGAAAAAATGGTTTTATATTAAGAATCGTCAGGGAAATTGTACCATTTCATAAAAAAAAAATCCCCATCTTACTGTAAAAGATAATCAAAGTGGGCTTATTTAAAAATATTGTGTGAATAAAATACAGTAAATTCAAGGGAAGAAAGAGAGCTATTGGAAAATATATTTTTTATTTTAGGAAGATTTTTTTTCTATGTGCTTAAGAATAAAAAAGCTTCAAGTGGTATTAATATTGGATAAGTAATAGAATTACACAGAATTAATATTGGAACAGAGAATTAATATTTTATGAATAATAAATTCTCCGACTATCCACCGCACTTTGTCTTTATATATGAGACGTAGGTTAAAATTAACATTTTCTATCAAAACTAGGCGTAGAGTAATGGTAAGGAATTTTTTTACAATCTTTAAAATAACACATTTCTATTTTTTAAACATTCCTATAAATAAAATATTTTTCTATTAATATGGGTATGTACTCTAGTTGCTCGCTATTCAAGAATGTTTTCTTATTAGAAATCTATGATAGTCAATTAAAGTTTCAAAAAGTAAAAATACTCTTGCACTTTAAAGTTTTTAAATTTAAGTAATTTATGACTCAATATGAACATGTATTGTTAATTACTTTTAAATTTGCGCGCTTTAATCTGTAAGTTTTGAGTTATTCTCAGTAATATTAATTTGCCAAATGTTTTGAAAAAAAAAATGAATTAAATAAATATATTCAGGGAATACCCACTACTTTGAGCACGATACATGAAGAAAACAACTACATGATTCTTAGTTTAAATGGCTTTATTGTGTAAATCAGAAGTTCTTTCATGTTAAAACGTCTGTCGAAACTTATAAACTATTACACAATAAAACTATTGCGCCAAGTATCAACGTATACTGCCAATTTTTCGTATTTTTTGTTAGATATTTCAATACTTTCTATATGGTAGAATGTTTAACTAATTCTAGATGGTGGCTATGTATAAAACTTGATGAGCAAGATAGGTTTTCACAAGCGCACTCACCGTACAAACGAAAGTATGAATAATTTTATTAAATGGGCTTGTGTTTCAACACTTTGTCAAAGAAAATAAAACAACCAATGAAATCACAGCGTGGAGAACGTGACACCATAAGAAATATTCCCATTGTCTAAAACTCCATTAACGGACAATAAAGTCATGATCAGGACGATTTTTTTACCTTTAAACAAGTCAAAAATGAATGTGGTTATGATTTGTGGTTTTGGTTAAAGTAATTCACCAGGAATCAGCTTTGTTTTCTTTGGTGTGTCTTCATGCATGAATACCCCTTTTAATATAATATAATCTGGATAATTTTAATAATCTGGATATTCTGTTTGGATGTTAATAATTCACCAAGAATCAAAGTTGTTGTCTTTGTGTGTCTTCATGAATGAATGTAATATACAATATACTTTTTTGATAATTTTACCACATTTAATTGATATATGTGACGGTCGCTGCTTCAGTGACGACAACCAGGGTATTTACCCCATTTTCAGCTTCTCAGCAAAGCGTGCAGCTACCAGGGCACACAGGTGAACGTGCCAAACTGCCACGGAACGGAAATTGGATTTAATTTTCGGGCACGCATCCCCCCCCCCCCCCCCGGCGGGGCACAATACTGAGTCACAAACACATGTCACTCCCCTGCCACGCCCTGGTGTGGTGGGGGAACTTAACGCACGATCCCACTAATAGGGTTTAATGGGGGAGTGTGAGAGAGTGATTAATCAATGTCGGGGTTTGTCGTGATAGTTTGTTTGTTATTGACTCTGTTGATGAGAAGGTAAGGTTTGAAGGGGGATGGCTATGGGGACATTTATTCCCTTATATTTACATTGACTTATTATTTTAGACACGTAAAATAAAGTGCATCTATTATGAATGTATACGAAATAACATTAATGTACAAAGTAAAGGTCGAATAGACTTCGGTTGGAGAATATTTAGTTTTGTATAGGGGGTAGTGAAATTAAACAAGATGAAATGTATGGTAATCTTTAAAAGATTTTAGCCTTGGTGATCGCCACTAAATGTAACTATTTTACTTTTCGTCATTGAAAGTATCCATTTAGTAGCTTTTAGTAGCATAAAAAGTCATTTTTGGTGATGTATAAAAAATTTTTTAATGAGAAAAGAAGATTTAACTATTTCTAATTTTGTTTCTGAAGCTAAATCATCGATAGACTAAAAAAGGAAGACCACAAATAGGCAGACTAAAGAAGAGCGGTCAAGATTGGTTTGAATTATCGTTGCACTAGAGCTACACGTGGGCTATTGGCGACGGGCATCGTATTTTAGAACACTAGTCAGGTGACGAGCCAACGCCTGAATAGGCACCCAGCGCAACCGTTAAGGGTGACATCGTACGCAGCGCTGGGACTTTGAAGGATATTTAACGTGCACTCCCTTACACGGGATATTATTCGTCGGACATATTTGACTCAACGAGCCGTTTATAGGTCGGCAGCTATTTTGGGGATGCCCGGACCCGAACCTGGGACCTTTCGCATGCTAAGCGAGTGCTTAACTGACTGGGCTCCCCAGCCCCTGAAGAGCGGTCAAGAATAGCAGTATTTTCATTATCAAACTAACTAAAGTCTAACGATTTCAGTTGGATCGAATATTGTCACAATAGAGCTACACAAGGGCTATCGGCTACGTGCGTCGCAATATAGAATCACAAACAACTAACGATCCGACACCCGAGTAGGCACGCAATGCAACTTTTGTTGCGGGCAACTTCGTAAATGGCATCGGGACTTTGAATCATAGTTTTCGTGCACTTCCTCTACACTGGGTATTCTTCGCCGGACGTTTTAGCTATACACAGACCGTGCATAGGTCAGCAGTTATTTTGGCAACGCCCGGTCCCGAACCTGGGACCTTTCACATGCAAGACATAAAAGCTGGAGAAAATCGTCCGCAATATTTCGATCTAGGTACAGGCCAAGAACTCAAACAATAAAATGGAATTTATTCCATTTTATTGTTAAGAAATAGACACCACAGATCAGTTATAGCCAACCAATTTAAGGTAAACAAGTTTTTGAAGATTAAATTCAGGTATCAGGATATATTTATTTATGTAAAAAGTTATAAAAGTTATCATTCTGATTGATATATGTCGGTTAACTCTAGTTTTCAACGTTTCAACTACTTATGCAGTGGTATTAGAAATGTGGAAGCTGTATTTTTTTACAACTTTCATAGGGCGTATAGTATTAAGAATTCAAAAGCTATATTAAAAGACTTATAGATATCATGATTTGATTGTGAAACACATTTTTAAAAAGGATTTCGATTCATATTCTTCCAAGGAATTCAAACTGGTTAATTTGACACGGACGTGACCAAATACATTTTGAAATGACTGGATATGAGACAGTTAGTGCAGAGGATACTTCTGATTGAACATGCTCAAAATTTTCTGAAATGATGAAGTTGATTACCCCAGCAAAAGGAGTGGGGATATTTTATAACCCCAAAGATTTTTTTAGAACTAATATTCTTACGTTACCAATATTTTTTCAAAGTTTAATTCCAAGCGTTTAGAATTGGTTAGAAAGTCACTGGATCAACTTATGTCCTAAATTTATCTGCAGCAGAGATACTCCTAAAAAAATTCAGTATCAAAATGTGTCGTCCATAGCCTGCGCCTGCTGTTTAGTTGTGGAATGTAAATACCGATTCGAAAATAGAAGTCATTGTTTCAGGATCTTTCTTTAGAAGTAGAAATTGAATAATAGTTAATAGGCCATTGCTGGTTAATCCTTTCAGTCCCAACGAGAAATTGACATAAGCATTTTAGATTTTTTTTTGATCGTCTATAACCATTCATGATATCAAAAACCACATCATTCGATTCTTCAAATTTTTTTCGATTAGAAAATGTTTTTTATTAATCCCAATAGATGTCGGCCCTATTGTTTTTTCAAAATTAATTGTAATCAGAAAAGATGATGTCAAATGGCATCATTGGGACTGAAAGGATTAATTGTAAGATAATTTGGGCTAAATGTGAGAGGTCACCACAATTAACTAGCCTTTGTCACTAAGAGATAGCAACGTACAGAATACGTTTTAAAAGATCTAAGAGACCAGATAAGATTACTCTAATCATTTCAAAATATTTTAGCGTAGTAAGAATTTTTATCTGGTACAAATGTAGCTTTAAACGCGGTTGTTTACAAACGTCTTAAAACTGTCTTTAAGCAATAGGTTTAATTAGTCCTCGTGTGCAAGGTAAATATACAAAGTGCATTTCGCAGTGTACTTGAGTTTGTTATTCAACCATCTATGTATAAAAAATTCGCAAATACATATCCGTATATTTTTTTTTAGTTTTTTCCAACCAACGCAAATAAAATATCAGTTTTGAATATTTAATAATGATTTCGTAGTCGAAAAGTCAGCAGCTGTAACAAATCTGGTCGTGTAGAAAAAAAATTAAAACCCGGACATACCCCTATCCAAGCAAAATAGATTAAATCTACAGTAGGATCGATGTTTAAGCCTATGGGATGGATCGATCCTGAATGGATGGAAATCCGGCTGAAGGAGCAACAAAAAATAATAATCCGGCTCCAATTTCGGCCTGCAATGGATAGCCACAATTAAAAAGTCCGTCCACTCTGCAGTAAATGAGGGCCGCATGAATTTGCATTAGCAGACGCCTTGGATCTTTGGGAGGTCGATGCTGTGGTTAACAAGAATTGTAACTAGTCTTAAAAGATTTGTTTCGGTGATTAACTTTTTGACTATGAAATCATCGTTAAATTTTCATCAATCATATTTTATTGCGCTGTTTTTGCGTGAAAACACAAAGAAAAAAATTAAACGGAGGGCTATTGGCATAGATTTTAGAGCAGCAAAACAGCCTAAACCTTACTGCGAAATGCAGTACGTCTGAACGCTCTAATTGTAACAAATATTGAACCTTATATTTTACGACTTAAAGTTTGCGATAAAGTAACTTAAATAACTGATTTTATCTTCCAAGAAGAAAAATTTATTTCTTTCGAAATGAACTATCAACACTAGCTACGGTTTTTTCAAGTAGCTATTTGTGCAACAAGTGTAAAGTAAAATTTTTTAAAACACGAGGGGAAGATGTTTATTTTAAAAGAGTAGAAAGCTCGTTCGTGCGAAATACTTTACCCGAGTTTTAAAACGTTTAAATTGCGCACAAGGTTTGTATACATTACTTTTCCTAATGACGTTTAATTTTTTCTACATTGCTTAAACATATTAATGTTAGTAATATTTAGTAGTTTTTCAAAGTTTAAAAGTGCAATTTAAACTCACGTTTGAAATAGTATTTTTTTTAATCAAAAACGGAATCTGGGTGTAATGTAAAGTAAAAATGTTCCAAAAATGTTATTTTACGCAAATGTTGTTACGCAATTGTGCTTAAATAACTTTTGTACACTAGTTTCTTAAAAGCCTGACTTTACACCTGACCATAGATTTGAATAAGTGATACTTTCCGCAAGTGACTATAAAAAAGTTTATGCAGATCTTTTTCTCATGGAAGAATGTGAACAGACAATTGACTAAAAATCTAAATGATGATGAACCGGAATTTTTAACACCGAAAAACCAATTTTGTGTTTCAAACAACCTAATTTAGTTTCTAACCAGCTCTGAGTGATAAAAATAAAGTTAAAAAAACCTGTGTTATAATGCAAGAATTTTGGGTTGAAAAACTCTTTTATGTGCGTGTTAAATATATTCATTAATTTCTTCGTTGTTATTCGTTGCTTCGTTGTTATATAAGTATTTCGGTAGGTTTGTTATTGCATATATTTTCCGGTTTGCTTGATCATAGAACCACTTATAAACCTTCGTCAAGTAAGACAGACACATACAGAATTTTCACTGACACAGAGAGAGAGGGAAAGTACACTCAGAGTGAAGGCGGAAATCAAACCCGAACCCGTTACAGTGAGCAGACTAATTGCTGCGTTCAATCCCAAGGCCACGCAGGCGCCATACTTAGTTTACCTCATAGAGTTAGGAAAAAGAATAGAGCGGTCCATGTATGTGCGAAGTAACGCACAAAAGAAGCAGGTTAGAGAGCTGCATCTTGGGATACCTCAGTGCCAGTTTCCATAGTTTCGGCTACTATGTTATGCGCAGCAGCTAAAAAAACTGCTGAATCGCTGCATCTTGGGATACTAAGTGACAGTATGTTATAAACAGAAGCTCGAAAAACCTAACAGCACTGCTTCAAACCATTTGAACTGATAGACCCCTTTAGTCCTCCTTCCTAACTCTATGGTTTACCTTTGAATCAATGAATCTCAAAATTATTTCTTCAGTTTTCAATTTCTTCTGATACGTTCCTGTGACGATTTTTTCTTGCTGTTTTCATCTCGTCAATTTAATCTACGACCATTTGAAAATGACCGTTACAGCGAATTCAAGCCAACCGAAGCGAGGTGGCGCCCAAATAGTGCTTAGGCCTGCGATAACGGCTGGATACTTTTGGGGACTTTTAGTGCTTGGGAGGGGTTTTGGTTTGGTGCTGAATGCTAATTTGAGGTGTGGGTTAATGAGCGTTTTTAGGTTGTGTTTGGGAGAGTTTTTGGTGTTTGTGGTTTGAATAGATAATTAGCTGATATGGATAGGGTGGGGTTATAGGGAATTCCAAACAATGACCCCCGGTCGGGATTATGTCATATTTGCTTGAGACTTATTTGAAAACGAATAAAACTGTATTTTTAATTAATTGTCCTTATATGCGTACAACGCTATGTAATATTTTAACTCTTTGTACTCCATTGTCACCTCACACACATTTGGAACAATTCATATATGTTATGAAAAAATCCAGTGTCGCCGCATTTGCGACCCGCTTGTTTATCTCAATGTATCTCTGGAGTTACTGATTCCTAGTATTGCTTATAGGCTGCAGTGCAAAGAAATATTTTTTATTTATTTTTAACAAGTAAGTTGAACGAAATATTTAAACCTAAAATAAAAAATAAATAAGTAAGGAAAATTTAAATGTTTAGTTTATTTTTTTTAAACATGAGTTATTTGTTTAACGATTGAAACGTCTATTTGTTTGCTATAATTGTTTTCCTTTCCAAAATCATTAAGATGAAAAACTTCATTTCTTTTTAGTTACAAACCTCTTTCCCAACGGTTTGGAAATGAACAAATATGCATAGTTGTTTCAACTGCATTAATTTTTATTTAAATTTATTTATAATTGCATACTTGTTATAAAAAAAATCGGATGAGGTTTATTTTTAAAGGTATGATATTAAAAACCTTTCCAAATAAAAAAAATACATTTTAATAAATAATTTTAATTATAAAATTTTGAAATATTTAAGGTTGTTGAAAGAAAGTTTAATGCAAAAAATACGGAAAAAGCCGGGTCTAATACTAGGAGGGCTACATTTGCTACGCTTGTTGATAGATATTAAATGTTTATTTTGAATTAGAAAGAAATATAAAATTTATATATTGAAAGATAATTTTTAGGAAGTAATTTAAACAAATATGACAGGTGTACCAAAGTTTGTTTAATTTGCTAATAGTTAACTAATCCATTTTATTTTTTGCCAGAGTCTTTCCAAAAAAATATCCTGATTATTGATAATCAGTAAAAAAATAAATAAAAATAGGCTTTGCTTCCTCTAAGGTAGATATGGAGTGTATTTTTGCTACAGAAGCTGCAGAAGCTTTTACTTTGCTATGCTCTTTGCTTTGCTACAGAAGCTAAGCATTTTTGCTACTAATTTTGCATATTAAAACTTTTTTTAATTAGAAAGAAATATAAGATATATATTAAAATATAATTTTTAGGAAGTAATTTAAGCAAAAATGACAGTTTAATTTGCTAGTAAATAACACTAATCCATTTTATGTCTTGCCAGAATCTTTCCAAAAAAATATGATTATTGATAATCAGTAAAAAAATAATTTAAAAATAGGTTTTGGTTCCTCTAAGGTAGATATGGAGTGTATTTTTGCTGCAGAAAAGCTAAAAAGACATGGGCCTACTTTTAAAAGCCTCCATAACCTTAATGCTTACATTAAATATATATTCTTTAATTTTCAGAGTTTCACTATCATTTCTGGAAGGTTTGGAATTTAAAAAAGGGGTCCATAACTTAAATGTCAAGTGAAAAACTTAATTTTATTGTGTTTCTATTATTGTTTGCAATAAAGTCACATTAAGCTTTTATAGACTAGAGTTTGCAAATAATTTAGCCAAAATCATGTAAGCGTATAATTGGTAAGAATGCGGAATTTCTTTCTTACGGTTGTTTAATTTATTGTTCGTGAAACTTTTCATAACTTAACGTAATAACATCTAATCCTTCTATGATCTTATCTAATAAATTTAAAGGGACCTATAACAAGATCTCATTAAAATGATTAGTGTATTGATTTTTAAAACATCTTCATTGTTGATTAAATCGGAATTTCATAGGTAGATTAACATTATGCAAAACATTATGCAAAGTAGTTGGAAAAGGTAAAAACATATAATTATATGGAAGTTTATAAGATAAGGATTAAGTACATTAAAACAAGAAGTTCTAAAAGAACTAAAATAGCCTACTTTCCTGTTACTTAAATACTTACTAAAATTCTTATCTTGAAAAAACTAGGTTCGTTACAGTAAGTGAAATCCACAACCGTTTCTACATTAAATTTATATACATTAGAATAAATTTCACTAAACACAGCATCCAGCTATAATTTCAACTTCTCAATCAATTATTTTCATTAACTTTTTATCGCCAATAAAATAAATATTACTTACCGTCCGCATGATTATTTGCAGTTATAAATAAATATAAAATTTTTCGCAAAACAAAAACCAAAAAACTACTTCAAAATTTACTTAAAACAGGAAATGTAAATTAACAAGTAGGTTTGTAACATAATATGTCACTTAACCCGCTTCCACAGGTAAAAAGGCGCCAAACCCAGCATTAATTCTATATTAAACATTTACCTGCTATAAATTCGGCTAATTTCATTTATTTTATTTCGAAAATTAAATAATTATTACTTAAATCGTTTGCAAAAATTTATATTTCAAAGAATAAATATGTAACAGTTCTCGCTTTTAAATAGAATGAAAACATTTCGTACCATCATACGGAATCTCGAAGTGAAATATATATTTGACGTCATTTCAAACTGATCAATGTCGCAAAAATAAATTTATTTTAATTCATTGTCTAAAAGAATTAAAGTTTCTCAAGCGATTGTTGCCATGGCAATGGTAATTTATTCCTAATAAAATGGCTTCCTATGCTTTTTAAATGAGCATTAAATGTTGAAGTTTTTTTTAAATAATTGAAGTACTTAGAATTCGAATTCTTTTCTGAAATTTTCGATATATTCTCATTTGGATACGCTGAATTTTTTGGCGTATATCACTTGTCCGTAGCATTTATAGTTAAATTCAGCGATTTAAATGAATCGAAATTGAATTTCAATGCTAATTCAATGGGAAATTCGTCGACAAATAGTAGATTTATGTCCGTCCTATCGTGCAGACAGGCGGACAAAAAGTATGAAAGTTGGGTGTCTAAGGTTATACCTTTCTAATAAAAAAAGAATTTTTAAGATCGGATTGCTAGAACTGATTTTGGAAGGGGGGTACGGACGGACAGACGGACGGACGGACAGACGGACGGACAGACGGACAGACGGACGGACGGACGGACATCGACCGCATGTCAATACCTACTTTTTCATTTTTTTTTAATTCTTCGAATTAAAAAAAAAAGAAAAGTAGGCTAAAAATAGCAATTATAAGAATGATCTAATTTTAGCCTGTTTGATTTTTTAAAAACGTAAGCTCCCAAACCCTAGCTATTTAATGATATAAATTGTAAATACTGATTATAGTCGAATGTACACCGAAGCAATTTTTTAAATATTTAAGCATGTCATTAATAATCACACATTTCTGCAAAAATGAATTTGGAAATATTTTGGCAAATGTTTTTACAATTTTGTGACTATTATATGATATCAACATTTTTTAAAGCTAAAATAATTATTCCGTTTCATTGAGAAATATAATTATAGCAATGCTTAAACAATAATATGAACATGTATCATTTAGTAAGGAAGGAATAAACTTACATTAACATCAATATTGGCAACTGGCCTGACATAAAATGTCCATAATACATATCAACAGACTTCGATTAAGTATTATTGCAGTATTACACCAAATCTTATTACACTGCGCCATTATTAATCACCCAAAAAATATTCCAAAGCTTAAAGAATTTTTGTTTGTTTTTGTAATCTTTTACATGCTAAGGATTATAATTTTACAAGAATGAAAGATTTTTATATTAAATTGAAACTTTATTAAAATTTGAAATTGTCCTCTGCATATAACCTTAAGAATCTTATTAAATTTTCGAAAAGATGAATAATATTAACCTAACAACATAATTCCTTAAACAAATTTATTTCTCTTGTCATCTTTTATCCCTCGATAAGTAGTGACGTAACATGTCACTGATAAATTTGACAAAGCTGTAAACGAAAATTTACAGTCACCGGGTGAAATTTTCATTTATATTGGAAAGCCTTGTTAAACCTTGATTTACTTTGTAAGGCTTCCGGTTGCCTATTGCTTACATTTTAAAATGCTCTAACACGGGAAATGTGCTTAATAATTGTTAATTACTAGCATGTTCATTACAGACTGTTCAAATTATCTATTAAGTATTTTATGATGATTGGTTTGGATGAATTGGTTTATTTTAAATTGTGATTGAATGTGTCACATTTAATTTCAACTATGTCTACCTTTTATATTTCTTGATAGACTTCACATTCAATCTGCCTGATTGTTTTATAAGTTAAAATACTAATCAAATATATTTCTTTTACCACCCATGCTTTTACACAAACACAAATAGTTATAATATAGATATTCATGGCGAAAAAAAGTGAATTTGAAAAATGATCTCTATCGGCCTTAATTGTCATTTCAATTTTTAAACCACATTAAACAAAAATTGTTTTATTGTTACTTACATCCCTGTCAAATGGACTCTGACTTCCGGCGTCTCCTCGTCTCAATCGTGTTAATGAAGTATTAGCTTTGTGTATTAAAAGTGTTTTCCCTCCCTATTCGTTACCATAGTAACTGAGATGCCCCCTTTTTCTCTTTTAGTGGTGATACTGCATTGTGAGAGTTATCGCAATACGGGAATTAGAGAGAAAATTTTAATTTTTAGTATAACTTTGTTTTTAAAAATAAATTTTTTTATAAAGGAGAAAAGAATTTTTTATAAAGAAAGAATTTCTATTTAAGAATTTGTATTTAGAAATTGAAATATATTTTTATGGGCAGTTTATGGTGTGGTTTTGATGCATAGTTCCATATAAACACAAGACAAAACTGTTACAAGATAAACATCGAATACTTATCTCCCGATGAAAAATAGTTTTTATTTTTGATAAATGGATATATGGGTAGAAAACCAGATATTGATGAAAATTAACATTTGTTTAATAATCCCAAAAATATTTTACTAACATAAAAAAAATTTTAATCACGAATTTTCATACGGAATATGCAATTATTTAAATAAAACTAACATTGTAAAATAATCTCAAATACAATTATTTAAAAATGACGATTTCATTTTTTTTAAATAAACAAAATACTACTCCTAATACTTTTTACGTTTAAATCAAATCTTTTCATAAAAAGTAACTAGTGTTGCCGATTTGTTGACTTTTCTATAAGCACTTGTGGAAATTGCTGGTCTATTATCAATATTCTCTTCTTACCACTTATTGTACCGCTCCTATTATGTAATGATATACTGAGATTACATGCACCGGAAACTCAAAAGGACGAGGATCGGAAAGGGGTTTTATTTCTCCCCTTTTAGTGCTCAACCCTACCTTTTACCCTACTTTACCCCGTACCCCTGCTTATTCATTTCCTTTTTAGGAAATGGAGTTAACCCTTTGAGCATGCTTTTCTTTTGAAAGAAGAGCTCTTTAGAAAAGCAATATATTGAAGAGGGAGGTTTGATGAGATGATTGAGAATGGAGTAAAAAAGCAATATAAAAAAGCAAGTAAAAGTAATGTAAAAAAAGTTTGTAAGTGTATTGAAAGTTTTGAATTAGGCTGTTATGTAAAATTTAATATAAATATACACTGAGAAAATGGCACTTTCAAATTTGAGTAAATAGATGTTTTTATTCTGAAATGAAACATTTTGCTTCGAAGGAAACGATCCAATGCTTTTAATTCTGAAATACAAGTTAGACTTTTCTTAAAAAAACAAAATTACATTTTTTGTTAAATGCAGAATTCATAACCTCTTAAGATCCGAGCAAAATCCTACACGTATATACTTAATCTAAAAAGTCTAAAAATACACATTTTTAGTGCTATAAATGCAACAAAAAGGCCGTATCACTTATTTGTAGTTATCAGATTATTTTAACATTGTTTTTGATGCAAAATGCATTTAAAATTAACTATACTAAAAGAACTTTTTGAAAAGTTTGAAAAAAATACTGTTTTTAAGAGCTCTAATATCGTATTGACCCTCGTTCAACTTAATTTTTTTATGAAAATAAATTACTGATACCTGTAATCAAAGGCTGAAAACTGATATTTGGATTTTCTTCTACCGGACCAGGTCAATATCGGTACTAATTAACGCGTTAATTGTTTGATGGTAGGTTTAAAAAAATGTACCCAAATAAGGACGACATGTCGTAAGAGGGAAGTTGAAAAAAGGACCGAAGAAAGAGGGACCGAAAAAAAAGGAAGTTGTCCGAATGGTTATCTTGTTTAACACGAGATAAGGATATTGAATGAAAAGTGGAGGTTCGTGTCCCACCTATTTCCAGTGATTCTGTAAATCGCTTATGTTAGAAAAAAAACTGTTGAGGAAATCCTCGATACTCAATTTTGGAACTAGGATATATTAAAAAAAATGCGCACTTAAGGTGAATTTCAAGTCATTTTTGAATCATTAACGTGATGAAAAGGTTCACCAGGTGCTTTATTCTTTTACATGCATGGTTCCAGAAATCAGTACATGCCGGGTTTAAACTTGAGTAATACTTATTTGAACCAATTTTGACTATATGCGAAATAGTCCGATTTGACTATTTTTACATCATATTTGAAAATCTCGTTTAAAGAATACAAAATTTTAAGATATATCAATCTATAAAAATTTTAATTTGATCGATACAATAGTTGGGGATGCAATAGCGTATGTAACTTTTTCACGCCTAAATAGCAATGGAGAAGAAAAACTTCTGATCTAGTGATGGTTTGGCTGTAAATGCCCCATGATGTTTGTTGCAAGAATAAAAGGGAATTAAAGGTAGAATAGAAGGTATGAAAAAGTTCGAATAATTTCTCAGTATAATGAGAATTTCAAAAAAAAAAAAAAAAAAACCCTCAGTGGAATAAAATGTGTACTGCAAAAATTAAAGGAGCAATGAAATAATGAAATTTCTTTTTAATGATTCAAAATCAAAATTTAGGATAGTTGAAAGAGAATAAATTAAAACTATGTTTATAGATATTTTTTAGATTTAGATATTGTGTTTGTTTTAATTACGGATCATTACTTTTTGAGTTGGAATTCAATCATTAAAGTGAAATTGTTTTTATCAATTGTGCGATTTGAATCAAAATACAATTTAATGAACTTAAAAGTTGTTGTTTGAACTTTATTTTCAGTGTATTATAATTTCTTAAACTGGGATTCGATGCAGTCATTAAGATTTTAGACTACAATTAAAATACAATTTTATAAACAATTTATAATTGAAAAGTTGAATAACAATTTTGAACTACAATTTGGAAGTTATTGAAAGTGTTAAAAATAGTGCTTAAATATTAAAATTTGATCGATTCGATTGTATTGATTAAAATCAAAAAGTTTCGATAATTGTCTAAATTCCAAAAAATGTTATTTTAGATAAAAAAAAAATATGTCAAATTTATAGTCAATAACCTTTTTTAAAGCAAGTTATTTGAATATTTTGTTTAGTTTGAACAGTTTTTCATAGGAATAAAACTTTTGAAAAATTCAGAAACAAAGTTTCATGAACGTTACAAATTAGCGTCAATATACATCATTTTCAATATCTTGGCAGTTAATTTAATTAGAAGGAAGGAATTATACATATTTTTAAATCAACCTTACCACTTTCGATAGAAACATTCGTATGTATCTAAGCTCACTGTTAAACTTTTACTCTATTTGATAAACTAGTTTAGTTTAGATAGCCTGAACAGTGAAACTATCTCTCTCATTTACGAACACGAAAAAATATTTATTTTTTCAGAGGAATACCTTGAGCTTTCCTTGTTTTTTTAAAGTTATAAATAAAATATTCTCTATATTAAGACAAGTTCCTATAATAGTGTCTTAAACCATCAATTGAAACTGAAAAATATTTTTTCAAGTAGAGTTAGCTGATTGGAAAATCAGAAAATATTTAATCCATCAACGCTTCGATTTTAATTCTTAGCAGAAAATGTATCTATCAACGAATTATTCGTAATTTCAATGATAAAACAAGCACAATTTTCGATTCATCTCAAACAAATTGAAACAATTTAAAGTTTACGAAATACTATTGTACCAAAAATAAGCTGACATACCAAAAAACTAAGAAAAAAAAAAGGAACAACCTCACTCGACAATAACAGCAACGGCAACAGATAAACGGAGTACAAGAATACTATTGAAAAAAGCGGTTCTCCGAACAAGCACACAAGCTGGAATATATATGTACCATACCATACTATTGAAAAAGAGGAATTTTTTTCCAAAAGAATTTGAAGTTGGATCACAAACACATGTTCCATGTCTAAAGATAAGATATCCCTTGAAATAAAAAAATGTTCTGTTAACAGAAGAAAAGAATCGAATGGTAGCCTGTGGCGGGATTATACCAAGACCGTTGGTAAACGCCATTCAGGACATACTTGTGATTCGATGGATTTTCTTTAGAAGAACTACGCGATGTTCGAATTTCGAACACAAGATATCAAATTTTTTTTTTTGTAAATTGTATTTTTAGTATAGAGATGCTTCAAAAGGCTTGAGAGATTACGAAACTAGATCGAAAGTTTGGAAATGACAATTTTTTTAAAGGTATATCACGAAATAAAAGAAATATGTCTATGTTTACTTTTATATAACTGATTTTATTTTTCAATGCAATTCTATACCGACCATCAATATCTATTTTATATAAATTATATGTATTTTAGTTATAACTATTTCTAACTTAAAGATGTCATATAAAGAAGCCGAATGCAATTATAAAAGTAATGTTCAATAAACCAGTAATTTCGATAGACCATTTAGAAATGAAAAATAAAATTTAAATATATTTTTGGAGAGCATGATATAAAAATATATTAAAGCTAGATATTATTATTTTTTAATTCATTCAATCTTTTATTTTTAAATGTAATCCTATACACGCTATAAATAGCTATTTTTTTAAAAAAAAATATCCAATTTTAGCTACAAAGGTTGCTGGCATAAAGATAAATAACGATGCAAAATGCAATTAAATATTCAATTTAAGTAGAAAATCTACTTATTGCATTTTATCTCTTTTGAGGGATCCAATAACATTTGCAGAGAAAAAGATTACTTTTCGATTAAGTTTGTGCAGTAACTTTAGACTTTTATTACTATTAAATTTAATCTCTTTAAAGATAAATGTTTTAATTTTAGATTATAAGTTTAAAGAATTTTAAATGCTTATTCAATAAGTTAAGTTTAAATTGCAAATTCTGTAAACTCCTAAATGATTGTAATGGAAAATAATTCAAACTCTAAGTATGCGGTAGTTTTAAATGCTACAGATTTTTTTAAATCACTTTTTATAAATTTGAGGGTTATTTAACGAATTCTAATAGTATGAAATTTTATCAAGCTTTTTCAAAAAATGTTTTGTTAATGTATTAAATTTGGCATCAAAACATTAGTTTTGCAGTTATTTTTCTATTTCTTATTATGTCATAATTCCAAGTAAATTCTTTTTGTTAAACTTTACTGTAGGTTTTTTCGAACATATTTTAAGTATGCCGGACCAGATGCTTAATGGCCCTAATTTGTTCTTAAAAAGAACTGTTTTGTAAACTGTTCTTAAAAAAATATGCATTTGAATAATGTTCAAAGTATTAATAAAAAAATGGGACTTGTCGATATTTTACCAAATGCAACAGGTAAAGTGAACGGGAAAAATCGAAAGAGAATTTTAGAACAAAATTTTCTCAAGTCATTCGAAATTAGCGCCGAAAATACATAAGAACTAGGATTCGATAAGAAGAAATAAATCGATTAAACTTACAGGTTTGCAGCCGGAGAATTCTTAACCAAACTACCACTGTTGCCAGGTTCAACCGAAGTCAGGCGATTCGCTCCTGTCACCGGGGCGCGCGAAGTATCGTCTGCATGCAGGTAACCACATCTGTCCGGTCTCACACCTGTCCCTTTTCTGTCGAGCGACCGGCTGGCGGCGAGCCCCTATATTCGAAAAAAACGAAACAATAATACAGGTGAAGACAAAGAAAAGAACTGAAGCGAATAAACAACAACCGCCAAAACGCCGAAGCAAACAAAGAGTAACAACAAAGAAAAATTCGAAAATTTCTGCTTATTGTGGGACCAATAATTGTTGTTATAGTTGCCATGGGAATACCCTGTCCCTATTGGACAACCGGGCAACAGGTACAATGCGCAGTTACCTGTGTTTTTTTGTGGGGAGGGAGGGGGTGGGGCGGTTGCTATGGCGACGTGGAACGCCGAAAATCACAACATTTGCCACGTTGATAGTACCAGGCACTAAATTGCCCAAGATTTCGTTAAGAAGTTGGAATTGCTTGCTAAGAGTGTTTTGTTCTTAGTTTTATTGTAGTTGATATGTTACAAACGAAACACTATATTGGTTGATTTGGTTTATAAAGAATGGAGGTATAGCATTAACATGCAAAATAGTTTGATGTTACTGCGAAAGAAACAAAATTTTAATTAAAATAAATTTTTAGTTTTTTTTTAGTTTAATTAAGATAAAGTAACGTAATAAAAACTTCAAAAACTAAAAACCATTAAAATGAGTTTCAGCGTTTGATAACTTGTATCGTATTTGACATTCTTTCAATAAACATTGACTTTTGTAAAAAATAAATTATTATGCTGCTTTCATAGAAAGCCCCATCACTCCTAATATTTAACCCATCACATTTTACAATAATTTTGAAATAAACAAATACGAAAGAATATTGGCAAAAAGTGTGACCTTTTTTACATTGCATATTATTCTATGCTAGACGTTTTAAACGTTTATCTTACTCATCATTTTTAATCTTAAAATGTATTAAAATTATGTAATTTATTGAAATTCAGAAAATGAAATAATCTTGTTGGAAAAGCAGGAGAGTCCTATGCGCCTGGTTAAAACTACATTTTCAACTTATTATGCGTTTTGAATTCAAAATTTTCGAAATTATATTAATTTCAGATGCTTAAGAGAAATATCGTAGTATGTATTTAAAGGTGCTCTTAAGTAAACTAGTTATATAAAATATTAATTAATTTTTAAAGCTATTTTCATTTCATTTTCCATAACCCTAAACCTCACACAACGTTTGTTATTTCGTTTTTTCAATTAAAATAAATTTCAAATTTCACCTGTTTTATGAGTTAACATTACACCAAATTTTTACAGTTTATCATTAACATAGCTTGAACTACACCAAAATAAACATATCAATCAATGGATTTAGAATCCAATTGAAAATTTAATTAGTTACACATTGACATTTATGTAACTGTAGTTGTGATCCGTATTGCTTTTATTGCTGTAGTTTGGGCTTACTGTGGTTGAGTCAATAAAGACTTTAATGATAAAACACTGCTTTATTTAGCTATACTTCACTTCTGGCTCCCACAAAAATGAACTAAATCCTCGAGCAATTTTTCGAACTTTTAATAATCTAACATAGTAAAAATATATTATAACGTTACACACAAGCTTACTCCCATTTTATGGAGAAGCGTTACTCCAAAAAAAGAAAAGCAACTAGAGTGCCACCAGTTTTACGTCGAAAATTAAAATCACGTTTTTGCAATATTTAAAGCATATGAAACTCAAAAATAAAAATGCTTTGTGTGTTGATATTTACTATTTATTTTATCAATATTTTTACGAACTTGAATTTTTAACGAATTTAATTTACTTAAATTTTTTCATGTTCATAAATGTTTTAGTTTTGAAGTTCTGGCGTCCGAAGTTTATCAATAAGGGAAAAGAAATATTTTTTCAGAACCATTCTTTTCCAAACAATTTAACAAGAATTCACACTTTGTAGAACAACAAAAAAAAAAACGATTTTTTTTTTGCCACATGGTAAAATATAAATTACTACAAAAAGTTACTCTACCGTTATACCACTTCCTAGGAACTTTCTATAATATTCATTCACCAGGTTTTGATCATAATAACGCAGCTGGGGTCTGTGGGGTACAGGGGTTACGGAATTGGAATCATGCACGTTATATGCGGGTTTAAACTGAAGCAGATTGGAAATTCGCTTAAGGCTATACCAGATGCACTGTAGGAAATCCGCAAATTTTCACTTGAATAAAAAATACATATAATACTCAAACAATATTACTGAATTGTATCTGTTGTAGCATTTAGTTGTGTTATAGACTTTTTACTAAAGACTGAAAGAAATGTGTTCGATATCGCATTTAAGAAAAGACAGAACTAAATATGTTAAAGTTTTGCTACTTCGAATTAAAGTTGTTTTTAATTGTTTGGTATTTGCCCACTTGATAAATGAAGGTTTAACTGCTTTCTTTACATAAAATTTGAAGGGGGGGGGGGGGGGGTAACACAGCGAATACTTTTAATACCGTCCATAAATAGACCTACATTTATATTTGCTTATGGAGTTTTTACTTATGAGTTGTATGCTGCATTGATTCACATTTTTAGTTTTTGTTAATTAATTTAAAGTAGACAAATAAATTTTCAATGATAAGACATATAATAATAAATTA
Organism: Hylyphantes graminicola; assembly: GCA_023701765.1. Taxonomy (NCBI): domain Eukaryota; kingdom Metazoa; phylum Arthropoda; class Arachnida; order Araneae; family Linyphiidae; genus Hylyphantes; species Hylyphantes graminicola. Next base: position 20,409,268 of record CM043118.1, on the reverse strand, counting down.
GCTGTAATACCAGCTCAAAAACTTTAAAACGTATAGATTTCACAAAAAACCCAATCTAAATACGTAATACTAACAAAAACTCAAATAATCTTTCGCAAAGCCCTTTCTCGACATATACCTGAACCTTTACATATGCTTATTGAAATAAACCAACATCCCAATATTCATTTCACTACCCACCAACAATCAACACGAAACCTTACAACAAATTCACTTTCATATTATGTCCATCTTCACTCCCTGTCCCAACAGGCACCTACAAAATGCATTTGTGCTTAAATAGCAAGCCACACCTTTCTAAATGAGTCACTAAAACCCACTGTCATGTCACCTAGATGGATGTGGTAACATATATATCCTCGACATATACCACCCATTGATACTTCCGCTTTCTACCATGCATCAGTTTGTATTGTAATTATGCAGCCGTTAACAGGGGGCCATATGCTTTTCTTTTATTGTGTACGTGCACGATTTCAGCTGATGTATGTGAATGCCTGGTTTTAATAGAGTGAAAGTTGTTTAACAAAGAGCACGTTTTAACCCTTTTCTCCTGCAAGCTGATTGAGGGAGTAAGATAGTAAACGTGATTTTGGGTTAGGTTGATTGGGAAGATGTCATAATGGGGCATATTAATAAGCTAATTGATTGTTTTAATGTTTTTAATTTAATTACAATGTTGCTTTAGCTTATTTTTTGTAATATCGCTTCTAACCATCAACTCTGGAATCTTTTTTATTCCAGAGTTTAAGTTGTTTTTTAAATTAAACATCTGAACGCAAAGAACATCATTCATATATATATATTTTTTCGCCATTATACATTAAGGACACACCGTAAAACGCCATAGTGTGTAGTATAGGTGACAATAGTCTTTAAAAAAATGTACAGTAGGAATATAAGTTAAAGAAAAATCAAGTGTATATTATATTTGTGAAAATTTAAATTTATAACTAATGCTGTATTAAACCAATTTACGTTTTTACACTTTCTTTATCTTTTAAAGGCCTCAGTGCTTGATATACAAATCAACCAAATTTTTTATAGCATCAGAAATCACTGTACTGCACTATTTAGTGCACTCTAAATTTCAGAAACTGTTATGCATGATTAAAAAGTATGGAGTTGCAAATATACGTGAGTATTAGGGAAGGGGAATAAAATTAGACAGATTTTAGGATATAATTTTCTGTTAAAACTGGCTTGGAGATGTTTTATTAAAACAAAAGATGTTCTGTTTTAATTTTATGTATATAAAAATCTTTCAATAGACATAACAATACTTAAAGTTTAAAATCTCGTAGCTACTAATTCAGCTGAAAAATATCTGCCCATGTCGTAGGTTGAAGAGAAAATTTATAGCGGTTATTGTTCAATATTTAATTTTTTCTTCAATTTTACATTATCAAAGTTTTAAATATTGATTAGACACTATATTGATAATATTTGGACATTTGATTCAAATTTTGCCTCATTAGTTCCAGTTAAAATAAGTTGCTTTATTAAAGGTCAGTGATATTAAAATTTAGAAGTTGTTCAAACAAAATTTTAAACTCATGATGTCTTTCAAATTTTCTAATACACAGTTCAAATAGCTTCGAGTATATGTCCAAATAAGAATTGGTTAAACGATATTATATTATAAGTTGAACTCAACCTTAAAGCAAACCACTAAAACAGTACTACACAATGAAACATTCCATCCTCAACCCATACAACTAACATTCCCCCTCAACACCTTGTCCCAACAGGCACCAACAAGACACATTACAACTAGACAGCCCACACCTTTCTAAATGAGACACCAAACCTACTTTGTCACCTAGATAGATGTCGTACAAAACGCATCGACAGACACTTTCGTTCTTCACCAAGCATCTATTTTATTATTTTTTTGAAATAATATTCTTAGGTCGGTTAAAGAAACTTTAAAATTAGTAATGTATTTTAAATTGTCCAAACGTTGTCACCGCTTAAATATCTTCAAATATAATTACATCTGCAGTAGTCCCACGATTACTAGTTGAACTCAACCTTGAAACCAACCACTAAAACATTATCTGAACACTGGAAAATTCCCATCCCCAACCTACACAACCAACATTCCCCCTTAACACCTTGTCCCAACAGGCGCCAACAAGACACATTACAACAAGACAACCACACTTTTCTAAATGAGACACCAAACCTACCCTGTCACCTAGATAGATGCCGTACAAAACTCTCCGACACACTCACTTCCATTGATACTTCCGTCGTTCGCCATGCATCAATTTTTTTTATTGTAATTACGCAGCCGTTAACAAGGACCATATGCTTCCCTTTTTATTGTGCAGCAATATACAGCTGATGGGAGTCGCGCCATTCCGTTTACCTGTCACGCGCCACTCTTCAATCGCGTTACGCTGCATAGTTACGCAGCGTCACGCTTGGATTGCTATTGGACAGCTATCAACCATATGGATTTGCATGGGGGGTAATCGAGGTATGAAATTTTACGGACTGATGGACTTTGTGAAACATATTTTTGATCAAAAATTTCTGCTCTTAAAAGTATTTTTTGGACTTTATAAATCATTTTAAGGGGGATCGGTATGTTGCTTATCGGTAATGTTAAATTGGCCAATTGCAATGTACCTTTTCACAATAACTACATATCAGATCATCTTAAAATTTTCTGTGTGTGTTATACCAACCTTATATATTTATCCGAGGTAAAAAGTTTTTTCTTAATTATAACTGTTAGATTTTTTTAAATAAAATAAGTTTTAAAGTACCCAAAAAATCATGAAATGTTTTACTTTTTTGCCCCATGAAATTTTTTTCACTTAAGTTTTATTGAAATTTATAACCTCAGATTAATCTATACTATGTATTACATCATATAAAAAAAATTTACGAGAAAACATAGCATAGTTTTTGAGAAAAGGAACACCGAAGTTCATAAAATCAAGTTCTGAGAAAAACGCATTTAAAGTTCTTATTGTTAACCCATTTCAGTAAGGAAAGGGTTAAATAAAATGGCTTTTAATGTCAAAAATATTTTTCCAATCGTTTTGATACTTTGTGACATTATTAATAAAGGTTGTAATAGTATTTTAAGCCAATAATTTTATTTTTTATTTTTTCACCGATTTTGGGGTACTCAACCCCCTTATGTAGTCAAATAATCACGATTCAGAGTATAAAATGGAGGTAGGTCACCAGTGCAGGATGGACGAAAGCCGTGCGACAAAAACATATCTAATCGGCCAGACCACTCGGCACCCGAAAAAGAGGAAGATCTAAACTCAGATGGCTCGACTTAAGGAAAAGGACTTTAAAATTTAAAAAATTACGAATTGGATTTCTCTGGTCATTAATAGAAGAGCCTGGAATTCAATACTGCCGAAAGAAAGTATCCACTGTATGCTGTCAGGCCAATGAAGAAAAATATAGGAATTTTACTCCTCCCAAATAACATAAATCAAATTCATTTTACTATTTCGACAAAATAAAGACAAGAAATTATCTTTTCTTTAATACCCTTGTCATCATTTATCATTTTACGACATTTGCTACTTATAAATTTATAATTAAGTGATACACACATTTATAATTTAAGTGACACATTACAGATTCTTAAAACTTTGATAAATTCCTATCGTTTGAAAATTTCGGGTTTTGATGAAAAAACGTATTAGATTTTATATTATGGTTTGCAAGCTTTTTTTTTAATAATATAACCTAATAAAGGTAAAAAAATGAAGTATATATGCTAAATAAGTTCTGAAAAGTAGACGAATTAGATATAGCATAAAAATGCAGATAAGGTTATGTAAGGAATCAAGACATATATTTAAAAAAAAAAAAAACAATATTTGTAATTTTTTTAATTTTAACAAAAATTTTCATGTGTTTTAAAAATTAATCCAATCCTTAAATTTATCTTGTAAAACTGTTTTCATTTAGTATTATTTTTTAATATATATATATATTTTTTTGGAATGATTACTCTTTTATTTCATCAAAATATTTTAATATTAATTTCAATTTATCATTCCATATTGCAATTAATGTGTATCTATTTTACAAGCAAATATTTTTAGTGTTTTAACAAAAAGTGAAAGTCTTAAAATTTTTTTTAGAGTATAATAAAATGAATAATTTGATAGCAATTTTCTCTAAATAATTTTTTAGAAACTTTACTATTAAATTATTAATAATTGAAGATGGAAGGAAGCAATTGAATAATGGAAACAAAAAGCTTTATTTCAATGGTTTAGAAGGGAATATAAATTTTATTGTGTCTATTACAAACTCATTGTAGCTACAATTATTTCTTCTCATTTTATACTTTTACACGTACAGGCTTTTCCCTTGTTATAGCATTCAATTTAGAAATTAATTCGCTTGGGTACATAATGTCATTCATATTCATTCCACAGAATAAATATTTTCGCAATTATCCCAAAAGCCCTTATCCATCAAAAATACAAAACTTCCATTAGGTGATATGCATCCTCCCTTTAGCCATTTTTATATTCAAATTCCAAACGATCAAAACGCCAGGAGCAATTTTCGAACCCTAAAATCTTTTCTTCCACAAAAGCTATTTGCCAACCCGATAGGATCTATTAAAAACCCCTTTCTCCCCCTGAAAAGAATTTAAGTCACCAGATAGGGAGGGGAGGGACCCTCAACAAAAGAAGCTTTCAAACTGCATCGAAAAAAGCAAACTGTACCTGTCGCTTCGAGGCACAGAATAATAAAATATTAAAAAAGGAATATTGTCTCCCGCCATCGCAGGGTGTTATTTTTTGATCGACAGAAGTGGCAACAGGTGTTGATAGCGTCGTCATGGCGACCGAAGTGACAACAAAGTCCAGCGTCGAACTATCCTGACAGTTCGCTAATAGTATCCGTTACCGAGTGAGTAGTTTTTGATCAATTCCTATCAAGTTTTGACAATTGTGTTTTTTTCAGGGGGAAAGGAGGGGGTGGGGGGTTAAAGCGCGATGATTATTCATCGATTTGACGCAACTCATTTTTCGGTCCGATCTGCTAAGACACGAACATAAAGAGGAATTGGTTGCTGTTTATCCAAAAAGAACCAAAAGATAAAAACGCGTTTTTGAATTTTTTTTAGGTCTAATATTTTGAAAGACGAAGTTAAAGTTCTTTCTTAACACTCGATTTTTCATTGGTCAATGAGACAGCTACAGTGGTCAATGAAAATAGCGAAAACTCTTTAAAACTCATTTTATTTAAATTTTTAAAATAGTGCAATGATTTTGTTAGGGTAACGAAGCTCTAGTAACTTTTTTACTGCTTGAATTTTAATAGGTATAAGTTAATGTATTGAAAAACGTAACACAATACTCGACAACAAAAATTTTCAATTTTCAATGAACACATTTAAATATAAATACTATTAAAGTTTTTTTAATTATAACAAAATCTTTAAATTTTAAAGGATTGTAATGCGCTGACAAGAATTTTAAAAAAATCAAGTGATGAAGTATAATAAAATTCAAATATTAAAATTATATACTACATATCTGGTAAAAATATGAAATGCTTAGAAAAAAATTGTAAAATGGTTTTAATAGAAAATTAAATTCTTTAAATAACTGTGCATTAAGTGTTTTAAATTTGTATTACAACGTGATAAGAACTTTGCAAAATAAATTTTGTCCTCAATACTAAGCCATAGTAACGGAAACCATCTTTCTCAATCATGTCAATAATCTCTTTCAGATAAACAACCAGTAACCGAAATAAATTCAACCTGTTTTGTGTCGTGAGGAGTATGATTAAAACGGACAACCAGTATTAATTTGGCATGAAAATAATCTTGTGTGGTAATTCGAATAGTACCTTTTGAATGCCTTGTACGATTCATTAGTTGGTATCAATTCTTGATTTGCAGTATTTTGTTGGACAATACGAATCATGCTATTTTTGGTAAAAAATGTAATTTAAGTTTTGTCATATGGTTGCGTGAAAATGTTTTGTAGTGGTCAAATTGAACGTGGATGATTTAGTTTTTACATTGTCATTTATAATTGAATGCATCTATACCATTTCGTTTTTAATAATTTTAAGACTTGTATTGAAGAAGTAATTGAATGTTTTTGTAAACAGCAAAATTACTAGTCTGCAATGATGTTTTATAGTAATATGTAGTTTTTTGATGTATCGTTTTCAATTTAGTAACATTTTTAAGAGTAACGAGAAAATAACGTGAGTTATTTAGAAAATGCAATTAAACGTATTGGCCCATGAATCAAAAAGTTTCACAATTATTTATTTATTAATGAAACATAAAAATTGAATTTTGAATGGACAGTATCATTATATTTGGAAAGGTCGAATTTTCAATTTCATATAACTCTGTATTTTTCATTTAAATTAAAAAAATATGCTAAAACTAATTAGACATTTATGATATTAAAAACCTGACTGTTACATAATGTCATTATCTTATTATTAAGATAATTACAATTTTTAATATGTATACAAATTGAGTTTGCAGATTTTTTAATGTGACTCTTACGCAGTTGAAATTTTAATCTTATACAATACATATGATAAAAAATTATGTTAAAAGACTTTGATATATTACTATGGATACAAACTGTCAATATTTAAAAGGTAATAACCAAAATATGTTAAGGTAACATTCTTTATGATTTTTGTGTCAATTTTAAATTTTTTTTGTTGTCTAATCCCATCTTTGGCTTGGTGAATCGACCGGTTCAAAACTATAAGGGCGGAAATAGCCCCCATGTAGCTCTAGATATACGATAAATTCAACCAACCTTGCTAAGAGAGAAATTAAAAAAAGTTGTGATTTATTTTATTATTTCTTTGCTATTGGCATAAAAGTAAAAGTGTTTAAAGTTAAATTGCAGAGTATGAATGACGATTACATATGAATTATATAAAAATCGTCAAAAGATTTCATTTAAATTTCAATTTTATTCCCTTTTATTTAATTGTCAATTTATTTTCCATTTAAATATTATAAATAATATCATCGAAAAGTAGTCTAGGTTTTAAATATTATTATATTGTGCAGCAATATTTTATCATAACAACGATGCATCAAAATTCGTTTCGGGTAACTGAAAATATACAGGGCAAAAAGCAAATAATAGGCCCATCAGATAATATTAACTGTGTTGTGAATGAAATATAATTGTTTCTGATGCAATATTTTTAACTGAATTTAATATTATTCGAGACATTATATTGAAACCCTGTGAGTCCAATTTCGAATATTGTAAAACGATAAATTTAATTTGCAAAAGAGTCCAAAACAATAAAATATGATGATGAAAGATATTATGATACATATAAATTTTGAATGCTATTTCGAAATTTACATGTATCGGAAAACGTATAAATATATAATGTATAATTTGAATGCTATTTTCAAATTATTCATCTCCAGTTTTGAATATTATTGTGCATAGAAACAAACAAATAAAATAAAATTTTTGTCCAAATAAAAAAAAGCTACTTAGAAAATGACATGTTGTAGTTAGCTACTTTAAATTTTAACGAGAATAAAAACACTTGAAAGATATTGAATTTGAAAAATTGCGTAAATCATACACTGTGTTTAAGTGTTTAGTTAATAATTTGAGTGCAAATAAACTTTTCTGAAAATTCAATATTGGAAAATGTTTTGCACAAAAATGGTAGGGTACAGTATAAGTATAATAAAGGAAATTGTCTTTTACATATACTAAAGTTTTGAATCCATTTTCTTTCATAGTGTATTTTGATATACTATGGTTTGCGAAAGTATTTTTCAAACAATATATCTAAATTCACCTTTGTCCATAAAACGAAACTTCGAAAATACATGTAACATGATGTATGGTTTACATAATACTACTTTATAATATAAGATCTTTTCAAAGTTAAAAAAAAACTAAGAATATTACTAGTTGTTTTATTGATTAATTATTTAATACTTAAAAATTTTAAAAGAACTATTAAGGATATTAAAGCTGTATTGAAACTTTTTTGAATGTAGAATTTTGCATTAAGACATGAACAATACTCTATTTTGACTGAAAATTTTAGTTGTAAAAGGATAATAGCGTATCAATTTCCATAATTAAATTTAGTGATGTGTAAAATAAACATTTATTTTGTCATAAGAATGCGCTTAAGAAAGGTTTGGAATATTAGTAAATAAGAATGGGAGATGAAAAAGATTGGAACATAGATCATCAAAACTTTCTTTTCTTAACGAAGAAAAGATATTTTTAAAGAATAAGAAAGTGATATTAAGGAGATGATTATTTTCAAATGGCCAAAGCATTTGACACCAGTTTTGAAAAGATACATTTAGATTATTAAAAAATACACTACATTTTACGGTGCATTTTATGTAAAATATATTGTGTTTCGAACGATTTTTATGCAACTAAAAATACACGTTGTAAGAGTATAAGAATCGAATTGTTTGGATAATATATATTCCATTGTGTGATTGAAGGGCTTATAAAACATTTAATTTGTTAAAAAGAGTTTGTAGAAAGAAATATTAATTTTGAAAACCGTACCGAAAAATAACTGATGTCTTTTACAATACCTCAGCTTTTGTTCTACTTAATATGACAGTTTGAAAGACATGGCTTGCGAAAGTGATTCCCAAACAAAACAGCACCACTTTTGTATGCATCTCATTGTCCACTAAAATAAACATAATTTTCCAAATTAATGCGACGTCTCTGATATAATTGAATCACACTTTCTTTCACAAAAACATCTTTTCAAATTACCGAAAAAGGTAATATTAAAAGAATATGACAAGTTGTCGACCCATGGAATACTTTCTCGTTCGCGTGCGCTGTTTACTCGTTAAAACCATAAGCCGATCACGCCCATTTTGTGTGTTATATTGAAGCGTTGGCAAAGAACAACACAACAAGCAGCAATTTTATTTATAGAGATAAGAGTTTCGCGTGGTAACCTGACGCCACAGTACTCCCCCCTCACAACAAAAAAAAGAACACTGCCGGCTCTTTTGAATGGTTAGTTCGGAAGAGATATTGGCAGATGGAAAATATGTCGATCCCAACTGAGGGTTCAATAAACGCCATTCAGAGGCTAAATATGCCTTATCCTCTTAAGACCTGACGTCCCCGTTTGGGCTCTTAAGACCTGACGTATCATTTTTTGAGATGCAAATATCAGTTTTCAGCCTTTAATTACAAATATCAGTCATTTATTTCTATGAAAAAATGAAGTTGAACGAGGGTCAATATGATATCAGAGTTCTTAAAAAATTAATTTAAACATTTTTTTGTTCAATCTTTTCAAAAAGTTATTTCAGTAGTTAATTTTAAAGACATTTCGCATTAAAACATTGTTAAAATAAACTGTTAACTACAAATAAGTGATACGGCCTGTTTTGCATTTATATCACAAAAAAATGTGTATTTTTAAAGCTTAAGGCGCGTCTCTCAGTAAAAATTAAACATAATTAAAAAAAAATACGTGCAAAACATATTTTTTAGCATATATTAGTATCAAAAGTATGTTTATATTAAGAATATGCGTGTAGGATATTTCTAAGGTCTTTAGAGGTTAAAGATAGGGGTTGTTTAACCTTCTAACTCTTACAAACGTATAATTGCAAGCTTTAACTTAAGAATCTTTTCTTAAGAAACTTTCTTAAGTTACTTATAAATTATTAAGAAGTATACAGTGGAAATGCATGAAATTACGCTTAAAAAAATAAACGGAAAATTTATTATTTACCTTAAAATATTACTAAATTAGTTGTATAGACTAAGCCCAAGTGTTATGCCTGAGTCGAACAACTTACTGCGCCCTTGGAATATTTATGTTTGTAAAAAAACAATGGTTCCGTATTAGTGTTACTTTTCATGACATTTTTATTAATAAATCAATTTGCGCTACAAGCTAAAATATAAAAATTTCTTGTTATAAAAACTAATTTCTTGATATTTATTCCATGCGTATTATTCATTGCTAAGTAAAAAAAATGTAGAAATAGCTCAAACCAATTTTTTCTTTAAAAATTACAAAATATTAAAATAAAAAATATTTTGTTGGGAATACAACTTTAATTCTTTATTCTTTAACGGTTTAATTCTTTAACGCATTAATTCTTTAACGGTTAGAAGGTAAATATTATTGGCGAGATTAAAAAACAGATTACGTTTGTTTCTGTTTTTTTTTATATAATTATTTTAATACCTATACATTTTATGATGTTTTCGGCTAATAATATGGGTCTCTTATAATGAATTACCTTGTTATGAATTATTCAGAGTTGAAATTTACTACTGGAATTGAAAATTTGAATATAACTTTAAAAAGATAATATAAACATGTAAGCTAAAGAAATTTGAAATTAGACAAAAAAAAGTAAGAAGTTCAAATTTATCGATAGTGAAATGATTCAGAAATTGTCCAATGAGAAAACTAAAAGAAATGTGAAAAATATTAGGATATAGAAACGGTATCAAATTAACAAATATAATTTTTTTGCTTACAAATTTTGACATGAATCAGAAATTGCATCTAACTAAGCTTTTAATAAAAGTGTTACAAACGTTTTTAACCATAAGGTATTTCCAACCCCCAGTTATTTAAGGCGTTCGCCTTGCATGTGGACAGTCCCAGGTTCGGATCCGGGTTTGGCCAAAATCACTGCCGACCTATAAACGGTCCGTACAGCAAAATATGTCCGACGAATACCCTGGGTAGAGGGAGTGTACATTACAGATGCTCCTAAGTCCCAACGCTGCTTATGCCACCCTTAACTGTTGTATTGGGTACCTAGTCATATGTCGGCTCGTCACTTGTCTGTGGTGTTTTCAATAACGACGCCCATCTCCAATAGCCCTAGTGTATCTCTAGTGCGACGATAATTTAAACATAACATACCAAATTTAACCTGCTGACATGATCCTGAGTTAGGATTGGCTTCAAACAAGGCAGGAGGCGCGGTTTCGGATCGAGCGGTGTTGCCAGTTTCCGATTGAGTATTTTACTTATTCGATCTTTTGTCCATGGGGGGGGGGGAGTGTGTTCCAGAATATGAGAATTATTCCCGCTCACAGAATGCTAGTGAGTGTTTATCTTTGGTGGCGAGAGGCGATAGCATTTACTTTCGTCCCCTTCCCCCACTTCCAAATGGTATATGTGTTGGGCAAGCGGTCGTCATAGAAACGCACGCATAGTCATTATCTTTCTGGAATTAAAAAAAAAATAACGGTTACTTTTGAGCACGCAACGCAACAGGCCAAAAGTGATGGCGCCGCTTTACTGTAACCGTCCCCCTTTTGCAAAAAGATTCTACTGCATCTGCGCGGTGGCTGGCATGACAACCAAAATGGCGACCGGCTCTTTTGCAGCAGCAAATGGGGCATTTCCCATTGTGGATGGTTAGAATATGATACAGATGCTGCTACGACAAAAACCATGGCAAAACTCGCTTTGCTAAAGGAAGCTATTATTCGTGTCTGCTATACGCCCAAACTAACCCATGGCCAAATATTTGGTACAATGACGTTATGATGCACGCAATAAAACTAACAAACATATGTTTAAATCTTTGAAAGCTTGAATTTCATTCATATCTTGTTCTACAACCCATAACTCTGCCGTGGATAGGTAAACTGCAGTAACCAACACAATGAATTTGAAAAATTTTGCTGTAAGATAATCTCAATTTATTTTCCAAAAATGTCACTTATTAGCACGTTCTTCTACTAAGCTCTTCAACTAAGAATTAGATTGCGGCATCAACAACGGCGTGTGGTAGGAGTGAAAATAGAACCGATAGAAGAGCATATTTAATCCATTAACGACGACTTTGGGAATACCGGGGACACCTTTATTTCCGAGTAAAAAGTTACCTTTGATTTTTAACATTATCTTTTCTGTAACTTAAGTTAGTTGTACTACATAAATTACACAGTACATGGTTTCCAACCGTTTTATACTTTGTTTATTGAGGTCAATTTAGAGTAATGGACTATATAGCCTACACTCCTCCCTGGCGCACCTCCTTGTTACGTTATTTAGGTAAACTTGCAGAAAGCTCATTTTTTAAGGCATAGCGCCAAATTTCATGAATGGATTAAGAATTTCAAGAAACTAGCTTATTGTCAACAGGCATGAGGCCTTATGAAGGTTTGAGTTATTGAATGCTTGCAACAATGTTCAAAGTCATTAGTTTAAATGCTGCAGTTTACCTGTTCACGACAGAACTTTACAAATTGATATTTCTGGATATATATTAAATCTATATACATAAAAGGCGACTTCTGTTTGTTTGTTTGTTTGTATAGGACGCAAAAACTTAAGAACCACGCAACAGATCGTCACGAAATTTGGCACAAAAATTCATCTCATCTTCAGAACAAACATAGGCTAAGAATTTTTCGAATCGGACCATTCCTTCTATCGTTTTCGAACGTTCTAAGGGAAAAAATACACCACTTTCGCTCAAATCCGATCATTTTTTTCTCTTTCGTGATGCCATCAGGCAGAAACATTTAAATAAAACTTTTTAGAAAACAATTGAAATTGAAAATGTTTAATTTGTTTAATATTTGTTCATTGCCTTCAGAAACTAAATTAATAATTTGAAAAAATAGTTTGATATGTTTCAAGTTACGTAATCCTACCAGTCTCCATTCTATTTATTTTATTGTGTATACATGGTTTTAATTATGAATTTTTTAAAAAGCATAGTTAAGCTTATACTGAACTATGCTGTTTTTGAAAGTCATTGCACTGCAGATGCATATTATGGTTTTATGTCTCATTTTTTCTCGCCAAATTCTTTGCCAAACTCGCCAAGTTATTACAAAAAACGTACCAAATGAGCAATTTTTTTTTTAATTAGCTGGTTGTGCGAAGTTTATCGCACGAGAGCTGAATGGGTGTATTGTTAGCCATATCTTTTCCTCGCCAAATTCGTAAAAAGCGCCAAATGAGCTAAAAAAAAAATTATTCGGGAAATTATGATGACTTTATCAGTGAATTTTATAGCGTTTTTGAAATTTTGATTTTTTAATGTAATATAAGTAGGGGGATTCTGTACTTTAATAACGAACGGTATCAGCAACATAAGCTTATTATTCTATAACGGATTAAGTGATAGATGATTTGAATTGACCTATATAAAAAATGCAAATCGTTTGCTGTTTGCTGGAGTAGCTTATTTTTAATTCTTACTGATTATTTTTTACTTAAATATGTATTCTTTTTAATTTGAGCTTCTTATCAAAGGTATTTTTGAGAAATTAATATTAATCATTACTATATCCAAGATGGGTAATTAAATGAAAAATTACTGTGTAATCTTCATATCTTATGTAACTCAAATGGAAGAAAAAAATAGTTAAATTGACTATTAAATTATTTTTTCACCTCTACCCGTGCAACGTCGGGTATAACAGCTAGTATCAAATATCTGGATATATATCAAATTGATATTTCTGGATATATATTATCTGGATATATATTAAATATCAAAGAATAAAATGTGACTCTTCGTAAAGAAATTTCACTGAGATTCAGCAGTGGGATTCGTTTGGGCGTATCCTATGATCTCTGTGGGAGTATCACACTAATTTGGCGACATCCAGGTGTCTCCATTTTTTTCCACGCCAAGCGTCTCCATCCATCCGCCATGATTACCATAGACTTTATCTTTGCAGTGCTCTAGAGTAAACGAGAGGGGATTTACAGAGTGGCACTGTAGTTAAGAATTGACGATATTTTAGATTCTCGTGCAAACACACAATAAGCATACACAGCGATTGTAATGTAAATTACCTCAGCGGGCAGCAGTAGGTGATGTCATATTCATTGTTGATAGTAGTTTAGAATGGGATTTGGCAATGCATGGTAAATAGAATCAGTATTTAAAGCGGATTAGCATTTTGTACGTAAATTTTATTTCATTTGGGATCTTAATCAATGGTACGAAACAAAAATATAACTGTATCGATTAGTTTCAATGAGTATTTAAAATCGACAGTTGAAGAGCTTAGTGGAAGAGCGTGCTAAGTGACAAAAAAGTGAAAAGGAGAAAATGAGCTTTAATGTTTTGCGTTTGCACTTAGATACGCCAAAAACGGCACTTCCTAAAGGTAAAAAAATGTACTTAACTTAAAGCTTAGGATAGGGGGAAACTTTTTGTTATCTTTAAAGGAGAGACTAATATGTTTATTGACATGAATGTCTCAAATTTCTCAAAAATGTCACTTAGCACTTTCTTTCACCAAGCTCTGCAATTGAGGATTATTTATATCTATATTTATAACCTAATTATGAACAAGTAGGTTTTACAAAAAATACTTTATAAGACTACCGATTAAATTAAATAAAAACTGTTTACTGTATAATTTCCTAATATTTCAGGAAACATTATTTTGTAATTCAGGAAACGTGTGATAGTAGTGCTTTTTTTAAAATTCTTTTTGTGGTTGTTGTGTTATGTGTGGTTGGTTACCTTCAAATTTTAATGAATAGGAACACCTTCAAATTTTAATGAATTATTACAAAAAGTCACTTTAAAGAAATACTATTTCAGGGCTCCCAACAGATTATCAACTTGTCCCTAGGGAAAAAAGGGACTCAGCGTCTTAAAAAAAGGGAAAAAAGGGACCTAAAAATATTAAGTTAAATGATATCTTGTATTCTTTGTAGCATGAAAAGGGGTCAAATTTTTAGCTTGTCTTCAGGCCCCTGAAGACCAAGGGCAGAAAATTTAGTTTTTTTCTTTTTTTTTTAACTAGAAACTTAAACATGGCCTTCATTGTCACATTTTCATCAATAAATACCACTGTATAAAATAACACAAAAATATCACTTAAGGGGGGATCATAGTAAGCGACAGCAAAAATGACCAATTCTTAGTATTGATTTCGAAAGGCTCTAAATCATTTAAAAATGATGGTACAATAAAAAAAATTGTATCAAATTATAAATTCTACTTTTATTATTATATTTACTCCTAAGAATCTTATTTTCAAAAATTATTATTTTTGAAAAAAGACATCTTTTGAAACATACAATTACGAATTTTCAAAAATACAAGTACTTTTTCGGTACACTTTTCTCCAAATCTATTAAATATTTCTGAATAATTTCTTTTGTGTGTTATAAAACCATTTTAGATCTAATCAAGTCACCTATTTTTTTTGCCGAAAATAATTTTTAAATTCTATTTTTAAAACATTATATTCAACATTCATAAAAATTCTGATTTTCAACGAAGAAAAGTGTAAAATAATAAAATATTTATTTTAATTTGTAAGACTAAATTAGGTGACTTAAATAGATCTAAAATGGTTTTATAACACACAAAAAAAATTATTAAAAAATATTCGATAGGTTTGGAGAAAAGTGTACCTAAGTGTTGAAAATTATAGTTTTGAGTAAAACGCGAAAAACAAATACAGTCGATCCCGTTAACACGAACTCGAAATGACCACCGAAACATTTCTTGTTAACCGAATTTCATGTAAATCGTCGGGAATTTTTTTTTACATTGAGCCAGTGGTTGGTTTTCAAATATCAACACAAAAAAATCATATTTTATAATGTAATACATAAATAATACAAGCATACAATTAGTAATTCAAAGGGGGCGTGGTACATTTGTTTATTTTTATAATTTTAATTTTTTATAAGAAATAATTAACCGATCTATACAAAATTGGTCTCATTCGATAGATTGGGTTTCCATCTATCAGAAAATATTGGTTTCAAAAATTCGATTTTTTGGTTTTTGTTTACTATGATCCCCCCTTAAGCTATTTAGAGAAGAAATATACTCTATTTTAATTCAAATTTAAGTACTATTTTTTTGGTTAAAATTTAAGAAAATTGGTTTCCAGTAAATATAAAAAAAATACATGTTCTCCCTCTTCAGAGATTTAGACATTAGACCATTGGAGGGCTCAGAATACAAGTGAACCAAGTCCATAAAATGCTTCTTTATGCTACAGACGTTTAAAGATAAAGCCGCTAGGCAGTAGCAATTGAAAACTTTTTTTTAATGTTGATGTCTAGCACATATTATCTGAACTAGGAATTTTTTTCATTATTGCACTGAAATTCTGAGCCTATCGTTTTCAAAAATCTCCTTTCCCTGGAATTTGCACATTCGTGGTTTTGTCGTTTGATCGACGATATATAGTACATGCAATTCCTCTGCTAACTCAAAAATGATAAAAAGTGGACTTGGTTCACTTGTGAGGCCTAGTGGCTTAGTGGCAGTGCTTCGCATTGCCACCTACAGGTCTAGGGATCGAATCCCATAATGGGCAAATTTGACCCATCCTTTCAACCCTTAAGTGGGTCAATAAAATGGGGATCAAACATGCTTGGTAACTAAATGCTGGGGTTTCCGCTTGAGGCTGACCAACTTAAAGGGACATATGCCTAGCACCCCAGAGTCCTAGATCACGAAAGCTGAAATGGACACAGCAGGCCTTGGCCCTCTAATGGACTGTTGTGCCGAGGTGTTTAGTTAAGTAGGTTCACTTGTATTCTGAATCCTCCAATTTCCAATAAACCACCAATTATACACTGTTTAGTCTTCTGCTTAATGTCTTAACACTTTACCTACGGGCGTCGACTGACCCATAGACTAGGAACACTCTAAGTTTCAAACTCTCATTGGAGAATTTCTACATTGAAATTGACATAGAAACTAGCGCGCCCCCTTTGTGTCTAAGGGAACTAATGTAATGGTTTCTGGCTGCCTATTGCAGTCACCTTTAGGAGATTCAACAGAGCCAATGACATCTCGTAATTTGGAACCCTTATCAAGTGACGATAGGGATCTATTTTTTACTACAACTTATTTTCGACTTTATTTTTGAATATATACAGCTACTCATTGACTTTTATATCCCTCGTAGGCCCATCCTCAAGATATTTGACCTTGTGCTTCTTTTTCTCCATTAATAAACCTACAGACTGACTACGCTTGTCATTTTAGACATGGTCCCCCAAAGATCCACAAGTGATTCGATTGAATAACTCGTCAAATATTCATCCAAATGTAACAAAAACTTAGATTTAGGGGTTTTCGAGGGGTTTTCACATTTCTAAGTAATTAAAATTGGGTGTTGCTATTGAAAATTTTAAAGTTCGTAACATTTTTAATATTAAGACGGACCCTTATGCAAATTTTGTGTCATGCAATTAACTCAAAATGTTATTTGTTCACATAGTCAAAAAGGTCCGATGTAAAAGGATGACTAACGGTTGAAATAATCACTAGTGGGTAACTTTTTTTTTTTAACAGAGAACATTCCGAAGAAACAGTAGCCTTACAATTGAAAGTACAATTATGCCAATCAACAAATCAACCTTTAATAGTGTTTTAGTTGCTTTCGACACGTTAGAAGAGCTAGGCATTAGATTAAGTTGCTGGTCTAGAAGATTTTTAGTCTGCGGGTCAGTCGACGCCCGTAGGTAAAGTGTTAAGATAACCCAAAATCATAAAAAAATATCTTCAAATTTTTTGTTTTTAAAAAGCTGTTTTTCTGCTGTGATAGAAAATATTAAATTGAAAATGTAGTAATTAACATGCTTGCTAAACAACAAAACACGATAAAAAGAACTTGGAGGTTTTGATTCTAGGTTTTTTCGGAAAAAAAAGTTGTAATAACAGAATCCTTTTTGTCGATTCTCAGCTCACTGACTGCAGAAATTTGAACTGTTTCCATTAATTCAACAGCTTTCAATTGAAAATTCCATTTTCCAATAACATCTTTACATTGTTCCAACTTAAAGTTTTCTTTAAAAAATATTTTGCATTAATTTTTAGCTTGACTTTGGTTTTAGAGCATTGAAGCTCCTCAAAACTCTGGGGAAAATAACGTAATTTTCAAGAATATAGTTCCCGGCTGCATTGTAATGTTTCAAAATTTGGTAGAAAAGGGAAAATAGGGACCAGATTTGTGAAATAAGGAGTTTTAGGGACTTGGGATGTAAAAAAGGACTTTTAGGGAAAAAACGGACCAGTTGGGAGGCCTGCTATTTAATTGGTTGTGTGGGCGGTCTAGAAATTTGTCTCAAGTTCTATTTCACTAAATCTAATTTTTCTCAGAAGCTAATTAACCAAAATAGTATTCAACCAAACCTAAACTCATAAAATTGCACAATAGTAATATCTGTTATGAAAATTTGGACCCAAGCACTGACACCTCGTGGTAGTTCCCAGTTCTTCGCACTTATAAGAGTGATCCTGTCGATAGCAGTTCTTGCTAATAATGTATGTAAATAAATGTTTAAAGATTCTATTTATCAACGTCTTATGATTACTGAGCAAAATCCAAAAACACACCGACATAAGGAGACTTTTCGCAACTTCTGCATACTTTTGAATGCTTGATATTATTCACCTCAAGGTCACATACACACTAGAAAAGGCGTAAAATAACCGAATTAGAAATTTTTTGTTTTTAAGTTCATTAGAATTTCCAATTCTTCCGCTTTAAAATGATGTTAAGTTTGTCTAATAAAAAGTTATAGAGGTTTTTATAATCTTCCAAATCATGAAAGTTATGTAGTTAGCTTTTATAACCTTTATACTCAATTTTCTCAAAACTTCATTTTTCTCATGTGTTGCTTTGCTTAAACCAATGATAACTAAAGTTAAAAATTAACATTTTGTGAAACGAACTGTTTCTTTGTTCGTGGAATAGTAATTTGGAGGTGGGCGTAAACCTAAAAAAATACATGGTTTTTAAATTAATTTATATTTCATGTTAAAGTAAAAACCAAATCGGCTATTGTTGTTTTGAATTAAATCGCATTACAGCCTAACTATTCCATTACAATGTTTCCTTTAGCGATGCGAATGAATATAGAACCGATAGAACATATTTATTCAAAAATGGCAAGAAGCCCAACGTATTTTTGTTGTTGTTATATTAGTGCTCAGATTTATCTACTCAGTTATACTCTTATTTCTCAGGTGACCAATGCTGTTTTGCGACATCCAGGTTTGAAAATGCATCGATTTTTCATGCTTAGAAAATTTAAGTGGATATATCTCTTGATAACATCAACATCCAATAACAAATTTTTCAAATATAGTTTATCTTTATCGTGAATTAGGCTAAACTTTAAATAAAAACCTGGCGTTTCAAAAGCTTTGCTTTTCTGAATTAAATGTATTAAGGTAGTGAAAACAGTTTTACAGAGGTGACTTTTGAAGCACTACACAACGGTTTCCAAATGTAATCAAGAAATAAACGATTTTCGACGGCCAAGTTACTTTAAGGTTACTTTAAAAAATTGCAAGTGGCAGGGGTTTATAGGTAAATTACGACATTTTTATAATTATTATTAATATTTATTTCTAAACAAAAATACAAAAAACATACTTAGCATGTTTTAATGAGTAGTAACCATGTGACATAAATCTGTGTTAACAATATATGAACGTTCTAGTATCCTTATTCGACGCATCTGTTTAAGATAATTTGAGGAACATGTTGTATGAATTCGCGTAGAAAAAAACATATTAACAATGAATCAATGGATATTTTCAATGTTATTCCAATGTTATAAGATATATGTTCAATCATTTTATGGTATTTAAGATTTAATTACCTTATAAGGTTTTTCGTGAATTGCATGAGTGCAGGTAGGTTTACTATTCTAGTGATTGTATTTTCTCAATTTTGCAGGAATGTTTCTTCGAGTAAGTTTGTGTCTTGAAACTCTGATCATTAAATAATCAAAAAAATTCTGTTGTTAGTTTTTACTTGTAGTGATTTGGCATCTTGTAACAATAGGAATGTGACTTGCCTTATATTTAAAGAAGAATATTTTCCGAAATTTCAAGTTGTAATGCTTTTATTTAAGTTTTAAATTATCAGTTATAATTTTTATTATGATCTTTGTATAAAAATTTATAAGTTGTTTTTTTTAAATCATATATTTTATTTATTCTAGCTCTCACTGTTAGAAATCTACTTCAACATTAGCAGAAAATTTTACACTAAAAACAAAAAATAATTCTAGCTTTTTTCGATAATTTAACCACGTTAAAAAGCCTATTTTCCGCAATAACATCAACCCATCCACACTTAAAACTAAGCTAAAAAGTTAAAAGAAAAATTTATAATAGCCATAACCAAATAAAAAAAACCTCCAAAAATATCACCCCTTGCAATTTCAGAGTTAACTAGCTATCCGAGTAAAGCAGAAAGGCTCCGATTGCAATAATCGAAGCGTGATATGAGCTGGCAATCGGTTCGTTTGCGAGGGGGAGGAGGGGGAAAGAGGGGGCAATCGGATACGAACTCTTATCATCTGCGCCCGAGGGCCAATACAATAAATAATGAGAGAGAGCTCTCTGGAATTAGCTATTAGCACTCGGAAGTCGATCTAAACACTCGATTTTTTTTTGTATTCGCTCGCTAGAATCGATTTTCCGAGTGTTCACGCCATGGAAAGTTATTTTTGTGTTAGTGTGAGGATATGTAATTATTTTTTTCTTAAATTTTAGTAATAAGTGATTTATGACTTGGATGCTGAGAATTTTAAGTTGTTGCGTATGATATTTAAAATTGAAACGAAATCGGAATGTCTGTTAAATATATTTTACTCAAGCCTTTAGTTTTTATGAAATGTTCACAGATGTATTACTACATAAAAATTAGATTTTAACTTTCTTTGTTTCACTTAAGTATTAGTATTTTAAGACAAGAAAGTTGTGATTTTGAATGGTTAATTCCGAATTGGAAGTTTGGTTTTTGATTAATTGTCAATTTGAATAAAAAGATGCTTCCATGGGAAGAGTGTATCAGATTAGATCACTTTTGGTTTTGTTTATTTAATAACTGTTTTCAAGTAATTTTTCTGGAGAGTTCCGTGCATCATTAGTTAGTCCACTGTAAAAGTTTGCTACAGCATATTTTGCAAATGTTCCTCATTGTGGGGCGCATTTGAACACATTATTATTTTTTTTTTATGATACACATTTCAATTGTATTTTGGTTTGTGTTAAAAGATTATGTATTGGCGGGAGAATATGCACCTTCAATCTCAGTAAAAACAGTTTCACTGAATGTCTTCAAACATGTAACTTTTAGACAGGTGGTTTATCAGGTGGTTCAAATATGATGAGCACAAATCTCTACGTTTTAAGATTGACATATTAAAATTATTGTCGTTGAGAATGTCTTCAATAGTTTCGACTTAATGTATAACAAATATTTTTGTACACTTTATCAAAACAAAACCATTCGCACTTTTAAAGTATTCGTAGGAAAAGTGCGAAGAGAGGCAATTGAATCGCTTAGTTTAATTTACTGACACTCGGAAAGTATTCACACTTTAACCTTGCTCACTACAACCATACCAATAACTTTTTATTTTCTATGGAGTATTATTACTCTATGATACAATTTGCTATAAAATACAACTATACCAACAACTTTTCATTTTTTATGGAGTAAAATTACTCAATGATACAATTTGCTATAAAAAAATACATGGCACACGATATTTTAATTATAAAAATACCAAGAGTTCTTTTTTATATTTAACTATACTTTATGTTTAACTATACAAATATTTATATATTTAAATATTTTGTAATCGATAACTATAACGATAATCATAACGATATTTATACAACATACTCATGCATTGCAAATTAAAACAAAACTGCTGTCGCTTAAAATGTTTCCCGCATAAATTAATTGTGTAAATTCGGGTGATCCAATGCATTTCATGCTTTGGTAACCAAATGTGGCCTGCTCTAGTGAATTTTTAATATTTTTTTTGCATCATTAACCTATGATACTTTAGCTTGTCCTTTAGCTTGAAGTTTATATAGTTATTCACTATTTGCTTACAAATACAATTCAAGTTTACAATTCACCTTCAAAAAGTTTTTTGGTTTCTTATACTATATTTTTTCAAACGTGTTAATAGTAAATGCTCATATAGGCAGTGTGGAATTAATTTTGGTATAAAAGCATGACAATCTACTTACATTTGTCAGAAAATTAATCACAAAATTATTAAATGTGATATTATACTTTACCTATGATACTTTGTTACCTTCTATATTATAAAATGGAATCTTAATTTGTAGTTTACGATTTAACCTACTAACTTAAACCAATGAACCTACTACTTAGAACCTGCTAACTATATCCTAAATAACAATTAACATTTTATTTATGCTAAAAATGACTATTTGATGCTATGTTATAATACTCTAAAACGGTTATAAACGTGCACTTTAAATTATGACTATATGTAGATAGACATCAAGATAGACTTCGTACTAACTTTATTAGCTTAAGGGAAACTCATAGCAGTATATATATATATTTTTAAATTGAGAGTTTCAAGCTAACTTTATTACTATATTTTTGGCAAAGATTTAGTGCGCCTTTTTACAAACTTGATGGTTACTTTATGTATTTATAAATTTGTGTCAAAGATATATATATTTAAGGCATAATTTTAGATGCTGATATTTCATCTAGAGCTCTCATATACTTTTTTCCAGTGTCATTGGCTCTTTTACGTTTAACGTGTTACTTTCAAAACCCTTCAAGTAAATGTGTTTCCTCACTATTTTCCACTATATTTAATTTGTAATTTTCTTAAGAGTCCTATTTTCATAAATGAAATTAAACGAATTCAATTTTAAAAACACAAATATGAAAATTTCTTAATTTATCCCAGAGAAAAACATCATGTATTTTTGACTATTTCCATCCTCCTGAGAGTTTCATTAAATCTGTCAGTTTTTCTATTAATTTTCAGACGCGATGTTTTTAAAATTTTTAAAGAACATTTTAACTAATCCTAATTTGTTTTAAATATATCTACCTCTGCCAAAATTTAAATTAATATGTAGTATAGAGTTAGATGTATTTTTGAAGATATGACTCGAAAGTTCCATTTCAGATGATCAAAATAGAATAAAAATACAAATTTATTATTGAAACATAAAATTGTAATTGTCTTTTTATTAATACAATTTTAAAATATATTGTTATAGTTGGAAATATGTATGATAAACAAGTTCACACACTTTCCTATTCCCTTATCCTTCAAAATGCAATTAAAAGATTTAAGTTAATTAAATTTAAAGTCAAATTATTTTTTTTCGGTAAATATCATTCAAACCAAACCAAATCACTAACCAAAACCTCAATAGCTATTAATATACCAAAACTAATCTGGTACATGAAACTTTCCCATCTCCTTTTCGAACCGTCTCCACCACGACTGACTTGACTCTGATCAGAGATTTTCTGCTTGGCTAAGAATCATATTTCGCCAGAGGGGGCATTACACCCCGCCAAAATCGATAAGTCGGTGCCTGTCTACGGCGGTAGATGAAATTTAAACCCTTCTAGCGGATTAAAGAGGGTATTTTTAGGCTGGCTTCTTTGCCTTGACTGAAATTGGCTTTATTTGGGAGAAGACGTATTAAGATAATCGCCAATTTGTTTTTTTAAGGGTTTGTTGTGTTGGATTATAGTTTTTAATGTTAAATCAATCCAATTACTAAGTTTTGTTTTATGGATTTATTTTAAACCATTTGAAAGTGTTCAGGATTATATGGAAAAAAAATTACTTTTAATTTGTTTTGTGTTGTCTGGGTCTGTTATTTATTTTTTTATAACATATTTGTGCATTCTAAGACTTCCTACAATCTCCCCTACAAAATTGTTATTTAAAATAATTACCTAAACTATTAAAACAATTAAAACTTCAATATTTTTGGTTGATTAAGTAAATCTCACTTTGCTGTAGTCGATAAGTCGGTGTCTGTGTACGGTCGTATATGAAATTTAAACTCTTCTAGCGGATTAAAGAGGGTAATTTTAGGCAGTTTCTTTGCCTAGACAGAAATTGGCTTTATTTTGTATATGTATTGAGATGATCGATAATGTGTTTCTTTTTTAAAAAAGTTTGTTGTTGTATTGGATTATTATCATCATTGCCGTTACTAGGGAGAGTTTTTTTTTTACGGATTTCATTTTCAAAGCATTTAAACGTTTCATAATTAAATACATTAAAATTAATGTTCAACAAATTTTCTGC
Source organism: Hylyphantes graminicola (assembly GCA_023701765.1). Classification (NCBI taxonomy): domain Eukaryota; kingdom Metazoa; phylum Arthropoda; class Arachnida; order Araneae; family Linyphiidae; genus Hylyphantes; species Hylyphantes graminicola. The sequence goes on along the minus strand of CM043118.1, from coordinate 20,385,169 downwards.
TGGCTGTACTTGTGTTGGCCGCAAATGTCGTTCATTTTCGTATTTATAACGTATTTTTTCAATCTGTAACTATTCCCTTTTGCCCATTTAGGATTTAAAATAATGAGCAAAACTAATAAAAATGCTTTAAATTTCTCTTTATTTTAGTTGATTAAAGAAATCTTACTTTATCAAAATCGAAAAGTCGGTGCTTGTGTACGGTCGTAGATGAAATTGAAACTCTTCTGCGGGGTTAAAGATTGTATTGTTAGGTCATTTCATTGCGTAGACTGAAATTGGCTTTATTTTGGATTAAATGTATTGATATGATCGCCAATTTGTTTTTTAAAAAGGGGTTGTTGTTGTATTGGATTGTAGTTACTAAGGAGTATTTTTGAAGATTTACTTTTAAACCAATTAAAAGCTTTATGACTAAATGCATTAAAACTTACCCGTTATAAACTTTTGTGTTGTCTGATTTTTTGGTGGCTTTCTTTTCAAGTTTCTAACGTATTTTCGTAATTTGAGTATTTTCCTATTTTTAGGATTTAAAGTAATCTCAACTAAACTAGTAAAAACATTTATTCTTTCCTTTATTTTAGATGATTGGATTTCTTAAACTTTTCTGTAATCGATAAGTCGGTGTCTGTATACGGTAGTAGCTGAAATTTAAATCCTTCCGACGGATTAAAAAGAGTATTTTTTGTTTCTTTCTTTGGATAAAATGAAATTGGTTTTATTTTGGATGAGATATATTAAGATGATCGTCGGTTTGTTATAAAAGGCTTGTTTTTGTAAAGGATTATAGTTTTTATGTCGATGATTTTTTTTGTCCTGTAGCAATTTTTTGTATGGATTTAGTCATTTAAAAGTTTAAAATTTACATAAGTCTCTTGTCAGATAATGGTGGCAATTATTAAGGACAATTTCTTATCTGTATCGCTTTTGAAATACTTTTTAAATAATTTTTAGCCGTTGCATACGGTCTTTCTTTTTAAATGATCAACCAATATGTATTGTGGTTGATTGATTGAAATAATTATAGTTTTTATAGTTAAAAATATCTATTAGCTGCCAGTTTATGGTTGTAGCTGTAATTTTTACTGTATGGAATATTAAAGAGAAAAGGGTGGAGAGTTTAATCTTTTTGCTTTTTGAGTAAATATTGTTGTTTTTTTGTTTCTAATGCCACTCGGTAACCGAGCCCGTAGTAGAGGACTACCCGATTTTTGGCGAAGAGGGCAGCTTCCGTTTTTTATTAAGCACCACAAGGGAGGAAGTCCGACTGTTGCCCGTCAGCATGAGTAAATATTGAAATTCGATTGCGTTTTAATTAGATGGAATATATGGTTGGTTTTTAAGTTTGTTTTATTACATAGAAGCACTTGTTTTGAGCTATCCTTATTTCTGTCTTATGGGTGTTTAGTTAATAGATTTAATATTTTTAACACTTGGAACTTTTTGCAGTAAGTTCAAAAACTTTTACTGTTTCCCTGGTTGGCTAAGACTGCTATTTCTTTCATCTTATTCTCTTTCACGCGTTTTCAAATTCTGGATCTTTTTTATTCTAATATAAACTGTAATTTAGTGAAAGTATTGAGATTTGGTTGAAAATCCATAATGGAGATTTTATGTTTTATTCACTTTTTGAGGTGTCTGAAAAAGTGGTTTTGAACATTGATCCTCCTGTCACACTGGCTGTCTGAAACTACTATTGAGCTGAGACAGCTATAGACTTCAAAAATTTGGTATACAAGTTTCTAGTATTTGTTGGACGTCATAATAAGAATTTCATGAACTCAAGAATTCAATGCTTCCGAAGAAATTTTTTAGGTTTTAAGGGTATTGATTAAAACCGAAAAGAGCTATGGACTTTAAATTTAAAACACGCTGATGTGGTCCCTTCTGATGTGTAATTAACACTACACATTAGAAGGGACCACATCAGAAGGGATCATTAAGTTTTCAATAAAATTTCATAGGCAGAAAGGTGAAGCTAGCGCGTAAAACATATATTATTGAGTATTAGTAGTAAGTCGTGTGGTGTCCCACTCCCTTTTTTTCATAACATTTCATTTGGAGTTTTTACTAATTATCTAAACTGCAAAAAATGTTTTTGTTTTAAGTAGTTTACGTTTAAGTAGTTAACAAGTTTTAAGTAGTTACGAGGCCGGGAAAATTTCAGCTACATTGATTTATGAGCTAACATCGAGTTTTAAGTTAACTAATTTGTTTGGATTTATTTGTGCAAAGGAGAAAGAGTATTGTGTTTATTCTAGGGTTTTATTTTATAATAATTTTTTAAAAAACTAACGCATAAAAGTACTTAAAAATTATAGTTATTTTGATGTGTTATTGATAAGTAATGTGAGTATATATTAAGCTATTTTCAGTTCCAGAACACATTAAAGCACTGTTATTTTAATAAAAATCAATTGATTTAATAATTTAGGTAATATTCTTGAAACCAAACCCTTTTTTATAAAGGGCCTTTGGCATACATTTTTAAACGTTCTACATTAAAAAATTCATAAAATTAATCAAATTGTATAAGTCGTTTTTTTAAATTATGGTTGATAATTATATTCTTTTAACCAGAAATCCTTGTAATCCAGAACAAGCTCTCTACCATAAAAAATGGGTGGAACAAAAACGTGGTCTAATTTGTAGTTTTTTTTAAAACTAACATAAGTTATAATTCTGCAACCATAAATAAATAACTAAGTATTTATGATAAGTATTGCATCAATTACAAATAAATTTTATTTACATTAACCAATTTGGCGAATACTTTATTAGAGTTTTAACTAGAATAGAATGAAATATATTCATATTTGGCATGTTTAAGGTCTTCAGCGGTAACAGAAATGCCGAATGAAAATATGTTATATTTTGAGCTTTGAATAGTGAATAAATGTCAAGTGGGAACAGATCACCGAAAAAGGGATAGCAAGAATGAAAGCTGTAAGGGACTACTTCATCTTTAATAATCCAAATAATATTGTAATAGTAAAAAAAAAAACATCTAGAAAAGTTCAACTAATTTTGCCAATGATGTTTAATACGTTTGAATGTGGGTAAAAAAGTAGCCATCATTAGTTTCTGTAGAACTTGTTTTACTGCGATATGATACACAGCGCAAAGAAAACAACTTGCAGTGGATAACATTACGCGATACGCGGAAGAACTAAGTTTTTAAATCGGATCTATAATCAAAACAGTTTTATTAATCAATAACTATTTTGAAGGTAAAGATGTATTTGTAACCTAATAAAGAGAAAATGCTAATGATTAGACAATTATAAAATGACTGTTTTATTGAAAGTTGCTCTGCTAAGTAGTTTTTGTGATTTCTAAGTTTAAATTGAAAAAAAAAAGTCGGATCAAGCATGCTAGTAGCAAATTGTTTATGCAATGATAAAGTAAAGGATGAGTAGTTTATGTGTAATATGTACTAAATATGAAAGTAATACGATCTTTAAAAGTGATCTTTAATGCAAAGTTCAAATTCTAGAATTTAGTAATTAACCTTTGGAACACAAAGCTCCTAAAAAAATTAAAAACATAAGATGCTTCTCTCACTAAACAATTTACTTTCTTACGACATGAAAAAAACTCTTCATAATTACAAAATACACAACCCCTCTCCCCTTTTGTTTTCGATTTGTGCTTGTATGGTTTTTAATTAAAAGCATCCTCCATCTTCCATAAATTTTTTCTCTCTCCAGGATTACAAAAAAAAAAAAAAAATCTTTGTGAAAAACGAACAAACACGTAAACAACCAACAAAAAACATTCTAAGCGGCTTTTAGATACAGCTATCCTTCTCTCGAGTTCCGCCATTGAAAGCCAGAATTCAGGGGGGAAAGACCCCGTATCCATGGCAACAATAGACCTGCCCACGTTCCAAATTGGGGAGATATGCGAGAGAATCGGAAGAGTTGCTACTTGCCGATTTCCGAACGCGGAAAAACTAGTGCAAAAGCGGTAAAATCTCTCAAACACTTACCTTTGCAGATGGGTTGGAGGGCAGAAGCGTTTAAAAATGATCTGGGGTTGGAATTTTGGAGGAAATGGTCGATTTAGAACGTTTTTTCGGCGTTGCATCTTGCTGCTCTCACTGTAGTAACGTCCACCTTGCACGGAGAACTCCCCCTAGTGACAGGCGGTGTCAAATTGCACAAAAGGGGATTGTAGCGCCACCTACCGGGATTGATAGGACATGCTGGGAATTTATGCTTAGGATTTCTGAAAATGATTGCTCTGTTTTTAAAATTTCTTGTCAGCTGAGCATCGGCAAAACTAAAAGAGACTAAAGATGAGAACAGATAACTACAGTTGAATGTGGAGAAACGATATGGTTTGTTTTTCAATCCAAAGAGTTAAACAAAAAATTTGTAAGATTTAAAAAAAAAAATAGTAACTACCATAGTTTCTTTACTTTAGAAATTGATGTAACCAATAACTTTTAATAAATATAAATCGAAAAGTAGTAAACACATATCTAAATATCTTCCAAATTTTTATACACATATACCTCCGCATGCCCTTTGAATCCTTAAAAGATTCACCACATACCAATGGAATGGGCTTTAAAAAAATCCAATTGAGAAAGCTTGATGTTTTACTTATAACATCTAGAAGCAACGATGATTTGTCTGTAAAACTTTCAATAGCCGAATAAAACCCTTACATTTTGTTTGGTTAAGTCAAATGTTCTTCGTTTCTCCTGAAAACTTATAATAAACAAAAATGTCGCTTGACCACTTTGTATAATTTGAGATTTATATGCATGGGTGATAGTACCACGAATAAATGTTATTTGAATATCTTGAGGTTAAATATGCTATATTGAAGACTTCTTTGGTTATTTTTTAGCATTAAGTTTATTCTGTCTCTTATTTTATTAAGTATTTTCAAGAACTTTTTTTCTTTTCCCACACCATGCACTGAGTGTCACAGGAGCTAAAAATCTTCAAACAAAAAATGAAATTTGAAGTTCACCGATTTATTTATCTAAGTAAGATATTATTTTTAAATAAATCTCTTCAGACCCCAGCAAATTCATACATAAACATTCTTTAGATTAACAATTTTTTTTAAAAAAAGTATTAATGAACAGCATGTTTTGCAAGAAATTTGCCAATTTGTTTAATATGGGGCGTAAACTGTACTTCAGAATAGTTTTCGTTTGGTCAGCTTTCTTTTTATTTCTATATAGGTAATGTTTAGTCCAGAATTGTTTTTGTTTTACATCGAGAAATTAAGGTATGGTTATATTACTTAGTCACCAATTAAAAAATCCTTACATTTTACGAACATTAAGTTTAGTTTATAAATGATGGAGCAAATATTTTTGACAAGGCATTGTTAAATCACTTGTTCCGCAAAATTATTTAAAACCTGCCCGTAGCAATATTTTGACTTCAGTAGTATTTTATCTATTAAAGGTTTAAATTATTTTGAAAACAATGGGCTTGTTTCAACACTTTGTAAAATAAAACGAAACAACCAATGAAATCGCAGTATAGAGAGCGTGACGCCATAAGAAATATTCCCATTGTATAGTTAATTAAAGATAGATCCCCCTTTCAGTAAACACAACTATAAAAAAGTTAAATTTAATAAGTTTCTATTAAGTTTTAATACTGACATTAAAAAATTACTCATAGTTGAAAATATCACAAAAATAGCTCTAACGTCAATGTTACAATACCAACTGAAAAATTATTCTTGTGATTAGTATGTATGACTGGATACTTCATAAGCCAAGCAGACAGTTTCAATATAAGAAGTTTTAGAAGACCTTTTTATTTTAAATCTTTTAGATAACTTACCAAATTAGAAAACAAACTTGGTCATTTCTACTTAAAAAATTCTTTGTCCAACTGCTCTGCAAGTTAAGATTTTTTAATGACATTTTTATCTTCTAATTAAATTCTAGTATCGACCAAAAAATTAACCTTTAGCCTTTTGAGAAAGATGTTTGATGCTTCTTTACTCTAGACAAAATTGCGCAACAAAAACACTTTCACAGGAATGTCATTTTTTTTGTCTTTTTCTTTATTAAGAACTGTTGTTAGAGTAAAATTGTTTTCCAGAAAAAATATTTTCGCATTTAGAAGCATTAATTGGCCACTTTTTATAAACTTTTACACCTGTTTAATTTATTTTCAAAATTTATCTATGAATCAAAATTGCAAACAAGACATTTTTTGGTGTGATTCGTTAAATGGAGACCTATGGCACTATGCCTTGATATTTAGCTCGATGTATAAGATATACAGAAAATATTCATAAGAATATACAGTTTTTTAAAAAATATGTTCAGAAGTTTTTAGGATGTCAGAAAATAAATTTATTTAATTGTGTAAAGTTATTTAATAGAATGTCCCCTTGTTTTACGGAGTAATGTTTCATCAAAGTTAAATTTTTCTACGTATAATTGAGAAAATATAGCATATGTAAAAGAAATTATGTAGAACAAGTGAAGCACATCAGGAATAATTTCATTTTCATTTTTGCTTGAGGTTATAAAATTGAATAGAACTCATAGAATACTAATATTCAATAAATTTTAATAAATTATGTTAATTAATGTTTGTTAAATTACTTTGAAGAATATTTTATTTTTCTTAATATTCTAAATGTTTAACATCCTTAATATTTTAAAGCTTACATAGCATTATTTTATTAATGTAGGTGAACAAAAAAAGACAGCTACAGAATTGCTTTTTAGCAGATGAAAGAAGTATTCCTCACATCATCCGGCTTTGTTGGTATTTCCATAAATAGAAATGAATAAGTATGAAACTTATGAAGTAATATATGCTATGTTTTATAACTTCTGTGTCCCTTAAAAAATGAAAAGTAAGATTATAAATTTGTTCGAAAATAAGGATTGCGTTGCGAGAAATACAAAGCTTGATTTTAAATTGATTGTTTACGTAAGCTATCCTCTTTAGAAATTTTTCTGATTTGATTCTTATGCAACTTAAAGTTTCCTAAAAGGACCATCTTATAAAATAACTTGTGCAATATAATTTGCGTGACACTGCTTATATATGGATATTGTTTGTAAAGTTGTCTTGTTTAATGTGCAATGTCTTTGAAAATAAAATAATTTGTACTAAAAATACAAAATATTATTTTCTCATTGAATTAATTTCCCACAAAATTTTTAATGTTATAATTTACACATTTTCATGTGTAAAAAGTGATGTGTTTTAAAACTACTTAAGAGCAAGATATCTCCAGAATATGTAACTCCGATTTCAATTTTCCGTTTAGTTACTTTGAGGACAGTACACTAGTTGATAGAAAATTTAACAATTCTATAAAACTTCAATTGTATTTAAATTTTTACGTGTTATAGCCTATTTCTAGCAAATCAATAGCTTGAAATCAGATGTTTAAAATAAATGATAATGTTGGCAGCACAAATAAATTAGAAAATTAAAATACTTCATTAAAAAGCAAATTTTAAAAAATGATAGCTTTAAAGTATGAAAAAGCATTCTTTAAATTTAAATTTGGTTTTAACACTAATTTATCATATTGTTTAAATATATATAATGAGTCTTCAATTTGTATGAGTTTGAAAATATGATAAGGGGAAGATAACGAAATGAGAACATTTCTTAAAAGTCAGGCGCCTTATCTGAGCTTCCGAAACCTTTCTCACCGAAACAATGACAACCAACAAACGAGCGAAAATTTATATTTTATCTTTGGAGTTTCAAATGAAATGTTCTTTTTCTGTCTCTTCGTTATCTTACCCACATATCTTCGTTATTTTATCATCCGTAGTCAAAAAGATGACACATAGAGGCCCGTAAGATTATGGAAATTTCTTTTTGCTTCGGTATTTTTTTTAAACGAGAAGACCGATGTGAAGCTTAAATTTGCCCTCTAGTCCAAATTTCGTTAACTAAAACATTTTTCTCGACTTTGAGGGTCATAATTTTCTATCTAAACCAGAAACATTTATGAAATTAATTGAAAAGTTTAGTACAAGACAAAAAAGATTTACACTTATCAAATAAATGTTAACTAGTTTCAAATTAACACTGCGGTTTTAACTAGTACCATGTTACATTGAAAAATACGTTTTAAAAAATTAAATAAAAAGCAACTGAATTATATAAAAAGAAATGGGAGAAGAAAAATTTTCCTTGATGTAACTCATAAAATTATTCTGTGGAGCAAGTAAAAAAAAAACCTAATACATGCTCAATCTCTGTTGAGGTTTTCTTTAAATATAGAAAAGGGCAGATAGTGACTTTCGCATTTATAGTCCCCGAATGAGGTGTAACTTTAAAGCACAAATTCTAAAAAGTCTACAGATGTTTGCCGATAAAAACATAATTTTAGCGATGGTAGAATATGTGTTTTATTTTCTGAGAATTGTGAAATAAAGCAACCCCAATATTCGAATGTGGTGGTTTTATTGTCGTCTGTTTCATTAAATTCAGTTCCCGATTACGAGACCTAAACTGAACTATAAACTCCTCGGCGCAACAGCCCATTACTGGGCCAAGGCCTGCCGTGCCCATTTCAGCTTTCGTGACCTAGGGCTCTGGGGTGCTAGGCATGTGTCCCGGTAAGGTGGTCAGCCTCACGCGGGCCCCCAGCGTTTTTCTCCCAAGCATTATTGGTACCCATTTTATCTACCTACTCAAGGGATGATAGCCCAGTAGAGATAGAATTTTGGCTTGCAAAAGGTGGGGTAGTTTTTACTTTCTGGTATGTTATATGTGTTGACCCCCTTATAAAAAATCCAAGTTTTTGACCTCGTACCCCTTGTGCGTTTTCAGCCATCTTGAAAAAACCGCTAAAAAATCGCCCTTTTTTCAATTTTTCTCCTATAACTCGTTTTCAGCCCCTCTTCGGCAAAAAAGTCAAATACAAATTTTAAAGAGCGTAAAAGTTCCTTCAACTTTCATGCACAACATGTTTAAAAATTATGAATAGGTTCCGAGATACAAAGGTATGAATAACTGCAAAAATTTCAAAAAAACGCATAGAATCGGCTATGCTGTTTATTTTTTACAAATAACTTTTTTTGTGTACAATTAAGAGCAAAATGCTTATAGACAATTTTGTAGAAAATTAAATTTCCTACCTGATACATGGAACATATTATTTAATACCTTCATTAGATACCAAGAAATGTTAAAATAAAAATTTATGAAATTTTAAAGTCTTTTTTAGTGTTTCAGTTTTTTGTCAATAACTTGATTACTAAGCCTTTTAGGCAAAAAATGCCAATTACAATTTTAAAGTACATTAAATGTTCTTTAAGTTCAATGCTTAACATGTTTAAAAATCATGAATAGGTTCTGAGATATAAAGTTTTGAATGTCTACAAAAATTTCAAAAATCCTGCAAAAGTCAGATATGTTGTTGGTTTTACCCAAATAACTTTTTTTGTGTGCTGCTTAGGGCAAAATGCATGCTTACAATAATGTAGAGTATTAAATTTTATACAAGATTCATGAAACGTATTAGTAATTATTTCTATTAGGCGCACAGAATTGTGAAAATAAAAAATATCGGACGAAAAGTAAAAATGAGCTTGAAAATGAAATTAGTAATCTTGAATAATTGTTTTATTTAATATATTATTTATATCAATAAAAAGTATAGTACATAAATTTGAATGTAATATATTAAATTCCTGTAAAAATTGGAGGGATAATAAAAAATACAATGAAAAACACTAATTTGTAGTGTATTCACAAATACCTATATTCAACATTAAGAAATTTAAAAATATATTAATGATAAATATAGAATTTTAATTTAAATCTACGTTAGTTTTCGTTGTTTTTGCTCAGGTATAGTTGAAGAAATTAGTTCATCCCTTAGACCAGGAGACAGTAGGTCGTCTAATTCGTCTTCTTCAGTGTATTCAACTTTTGGTGCATTACCGCAAGACTCGAATCTGCACTGTAAACATAAAATGGTACATCGAAGTCCCACTTTTTTACAGCTGCATTTGCTGCCAACACAAGCCTTTTTGCATTGGCATGATATAATTTTTAGCAATGTCAGCGGAGCTGCTTCTTTATATATTGGGACTGGTGTTAGGCCGCCAATTTCCTTCTTAAAAGCCCCACTTAAGGGGGTCTTTTTCATACCCCATCCACTTTTGAACTTGTAGATAAGTTTCTGTATGCGTGATATTGAACCGCATCCCTAGTTGGAGGTAGTTTTGCCAAATTAAATTTCGCCTTAGTTGCAGCTTTAGCAAAGCGAAGATAGTGTAACTCATCGATAGAGCTGTTGAAGTCACCGCCATAAAGGGTCAAGTGTTCAGAAGACAACGAAATGGCAGTTTGCCCAATTAGCACATCTGCATCTTCCGTAGCCTGTTTGGTTATTATCTATGCTTTTTCAAACTCCTTCTGAAGCAATAAAATAAAGCGGGATCGTCGGCACAACTTTGTAGCCTGGAACGACGAACTCTTTCAATGCCTTTTGTGCTTTTTTTATTGTCTTTAGTGGGGTAATCATCAAAGATTATCACAAAATTTTCACCATGATGCCGCCGCACGTAAGTCACATTGTTAAAAAAGATTTCAGAAAAAGATTAGCTGCGATTCCAGTGCACTTTGTGCAGGAGGTAGCCCCCGTCTATCTCATCAACCTTGCTCTCTCCCATTTCTGTGTCATTTGGCAAGGGCGTGAAGTGAAAGCAGAGTAAAATGTCGATTTTGTCCCTTTCCAAATGCCTTCCTCCGAGAAAAGTGATAATGTAAAGGGAGCAAGTTCGTACTCGAAGTACTGTTTCAAGTCAGTGTCAGTACAGCTTCGAGATAGTTATCCTGTGAAAAAGCATGAGGGGATCCACACAACTTTTCCTTTATTTGTGTTGATGAGGTTTTAAATGATTGCCAAATAAATCATTGTATTTTTGCGTTTAAAATGTACATCTCCAAAATTGTTATCCGCAATTTTACATATTTCTCTAGAACCAATTTCCCATGACAGGTGGCAGTTGACGTCTTCTCCTCCAATCAATCCAGAATTTATTAACATTAAATGGGGACTGTCGGGAAAATTATTGCGATTGGAAAACCACTCATTTTGGTGGCATCACTTTCATCTCTACGGATACGGGAACGTCTCATATCAATGTGTTGATCCGTTGTAGCTGATAAACAGCTACAGTAGTTTTCTACTTCATCACACACATTCTGCAAAGCAGCCGATCCCATATTCCAGCGAGTGAGAAGACTTGTCTGTAATACCTCGTCCACGAGTCAACCCACCAGAGCTCTTCATATTTTTCATGAGTGTTTGCTCAATAGTCATGTCTGACCATATTCTGGACCAAAATTTATCTGAACGTCTGATTGTAAAGTATCCTCAATGGGTCAATGGGTTTCATTTCATCTTTAAGGGCTAACATATCTTGCAGATATAGGTGAGCACATTTGGCGTAGTGGAAGTGACCACTCGCATGAAAATAAGGAATCATTTGCTGAACAGTGCTTAGATGCAACGGCCAATTTCCCATTCTTTCTGCTTCAACAACCTGTTTCATCAATGCAATCATCCGAAAATATTGAACCCATAGTTTAGTTGTACTACCAGAATTCTCTATAATCTTTCCAATTCTCCATTAAACTTTGAACTGGCTCTGAGGAAATGTGGATTGTCTGGAGCGGATAATATAACACTATTGTCATAAATCATGTTGTTTAATACAGCACTTTCATTGGGGGTAATTTGAATGGCATCGAATATTAATTTGGATAAAACTCGATGAACTAAAATATGAGCTCTCAAAGCACGAGCATAAGCATGACCAGACATCATCTTTTCAAGGCTCTTTTCCGCCTAAACATTTGACAGAAGTTCTTTCAGGCCGCTGCCAGCCATAATGAAGCCAACTGCTCCCATGAAGCACATTAATGTGTGAAACCCTCCGAGACGAACAATGACGTCTTTCAATATCGGCTCTTGACCACTACACACTATATCCCTTGCTTTCAAATATAAAGGTTGGTCAAACGTAACCACACAACTTTTCTGATCAACAGCTGCAAATTTTTCCACAGCCTGAAGTAAAAATTATATTCAAGATTACTAATTTCAGTTTCAAGCTCACTTTTACTTTTCGTCGATGTTTTTTATTTTCACAATTCTGTGCGCCTAATAGAAATAATTACTAATATGTTTCATGAATCTTGTATAAAATGTAATGCTCTACATTATTGTAAGCATGCATTTTGCCCTAAGCAGCACACAAAAAAAGTTATTTGGGTAAAACCAACAACATATCTGACTTTTGCAGGATTTTTGAAATTTTTGTAGATATTCAAAACTTTATATCTCAGAACCTATTCATGATTTTTAAACATGTTAAGCATTGAACTTAAAGAACATTTAATGTACTTTAAAATTGTAATTGGCATTTTTTGCCTAAAAGGCTTAGTAATCAAGTTATTGACAAAAAACTGAAAAACTAAAAAACACTTTAAAATTTCACAAATTTTTATTTTAACATTTCTTGGAATCTAATGAAGGTATTAAATAATATGTTACATGAATCTGGTTGGAAATTTAATTTTCTACAAAATTGTCTATTAGCATTTTGCTCTTAATTGCACAGACAAAAAAGTTATTTGGAAAAAATAAACAGCATATCCCATTCTTTGCGTTTTTTTTGAAATTTTTGCAGATATTCACAACTTTGTATCTCGGAACCTATTCATAATTTTTAAACATATGGTACATAAAAGTTGAAGGAAATTTAACGCTCTTTAAAATTTGTATTTGACTTTTTTGCCTAAGAGGCGCTGGAGACGAGTTATTGGAGAAAAATTGAAAAAAGTGCGGTTTTTTATCGTTTTTTTCAAGATGGCGGAAAACGCACAAGGGGTAGGAGGTCAAAAACTTGGATTTTTCATAAGGGGGTCAACACATATAACATACCAGAAAATAAAAACTACCTCACCTTTTGCAAGCCAACCCCATTTTTTTAGCTAACTCTACTGGGCTAAAGGATGGGACAACTTCGCAAAATCCGAGATTAATTACGAGACCAGCTCTCGCCTATTGACCTTATGCAACCCTAGCGCTACTGTGATTCAACAAAACACAAACGTTTGTATTACGTTAATGGATGTATTGTGAAATCTAATTTCTTTCATGTTCTGACGGAGGTAGTAGTAGTGTTGCCAGCGGATCGTTTTTAAAAAAGAAAATCAAGTTTCGCCTCAAGGTGTAATAGAGAAGAGAATTAGAGGGGCCTACAGTTCAAATGGTTTGAAGCAGGGCTGTCAGATTTTCGAGCTACTGCGCATAACATGCCGGCACTGAGGTATTCCAAGATGCACCGCTTTAGCGGTTGTTTGAGCTATTGTGCATAACATAGTAGCCAAAACTGGCACTGAGGTATCCCAAGATGTACCGCTCTAGCCTGCTTCTTTTGTGCGTTACTGCTCACATACATGGCTCGCTCTATTATCTACTACCTCTATGAAAAGTGTTGAAAAAAAAAACCCAGCCATTCTCTGCAAACGACACTTCTCCAAAACACTTATAGATGGCAGCACGATATCTGATTTCTAGTTGGCTTGAGGAGGCTATGCTTGCATGTTGTTTATCAAATTTAAAAAGAAAATATTTATCCGTCTAGTTCAGACTTTTAATTTTCAGAAGAAGTCAGCACACTTCAAGTTCGGAACAAGTTTCTTTGCTTTCTATTTAGGAACAGCCGACCACCGAACCGGACGGATAATGAACAGTTACGGAGATCTTCCCTGGCCTTATTAGTTAAGTATGTCTAGATTTTAATATTATAATTATTGCCCGGAAATAAAAATAATCTTTAGTGTAATATATATATATATTTTAAATAAAAAGTGAAATAATGACTTTATGAGAGGCACTTTTAAGGATAACTACATGATAAACCAACTCAAAGATAAAGCCAAGATCATAACCTCAATTTATCACTTCTCCATATTATTCACTTAGTAATTAAGTTACAGTGTTATCTTACGTAATAAAACAAAAATCCAAATATAAGCTTAGAAATAGAAATCCACATTATCTCATTTACACAAACCATATTGCACTATATTTTTGTTCAGTACTAGTATACTGTTTTTTAACAGACAAAAGGTAAAGAGTAAAAGTAAAATTCTTTGTTTCGGCCTTTTTCACTAACAATCTGGCTCCATAAAAATACAACATAAACGAAGAAGTGATCTTTCTGTATTTTTATTTCAATAAGTACAGCAGGGCTCTGAGCTCAAATGCTCTCTGGAAGTATATTTAACCACTTAAAGCCCAAATACAACAACGTGCGTCATTTAAAATGAACCACTTACAATGAGCAATGCTTAAAATGCATTATTACATATATCAACTGGGTAAGTATATGATGAAATAGTGTTTAAATAACTTTTCCAATGCTCAATTTTCCGAAGAATTTTTTTTAGTTTCATATTTTTTATTGCAAGTATTTGCAGCAATTGAATGAACGTTACACTTAAAATTACTTCATCATAATCAATTATTACGTTTTTGGTCATTTTCAAACGCTTTTGTCCAAGTCAAAGTTAGCAGCAACTCTGTTCAAAAACTGCTATCACCACTTTTAAACAGTTGTGTATAAGGTTGTACACTGTACAGTGCACCTCCAAAAATGTTTTTTTCTTTACTCAGACACACAAAAAAAAAGGTTGCTTTAGACAGGAAGGCAGCTCATTTGAATGCGAAAAACGTTTATGTAAAAAAAGAAATACGGTTGATCTAATGGTAACTTGAATTTTTTAAGCACGAAAACCTGTCTATGACCTTTTTTTTACTTACAAATATGCTTAGTTTGATGTAAATTTTAAAGCAGTACTGAAAGATGAGTGCACTAAAAATCTGATCATAAACTTTATTAGAAGTAAATTAGTGTCTTTGCATACCGGTAACTATAACAACCATAGTCATGATTGATACTGACTTTCAGAAAACTTACCGTTACTATCAAATGTTTCATATCATTAAACATTTTTATATTTCATCAAAATATTTTTATATTAAATAAAGCTTTTTTTTTATAACTAACACAATTTTGTTTTCTGTTATCGTAATTCATGTCCAACAGGGAGAAATAAGTATATTCTTTTAGCGTTTCTTTCTTTCGATCATAGTATCGTGATATGAATTTCAATCAGGATTGTTTAGTAAAGAACGGTAAAAATGACAGAGGCGCTTCGTAATCATACAGCCACTGAGGTCCTTCGTGTGTTTTCTTCTTTTGAACATCATACCACCTGCCTTCCGGCAGATAAATGTCTCTTTTTAATTTCCCTTTTTCTAAAATTGGTGCCACCATTATACCATCGCCAACTAAGAATTGAGAATCCGTTCTTAAAGACAAGTAGTCATCATCTGACGATGAGTACCAGAGTGGTCGTATAATAGGTTCTCCAGTTTCAGTAGCTTTCTTCGCAGTTTTTATGATGTAATTGGAATATTTTTCGTGTAAAGTGACCATTTTTCTTGAAATTGAAATCACTTCGTCGTCGTAATCCCACGGAACTATTGAAAACTGGATAGAAGGCATGAACACTGTTGCTTGTAACCACCGGACGTAGAGCTCCCTATCAGGCAAGGAACCCCCATAGGATTCGTAATTGTTGCCACCAATCATATCGGGCAAAATGAAGTAATAACCCATTAATGATAAATGAAGGGCACATGGAATCAAGCTTTGCAATCCGTTCATATGGTCCCAGCTTGAAAACTTGTCGAACATTCGAATGAAAGTAGGAAGACGTTGAGAATTGTAACCAACTCGCACTTCAACCCTTCCGCCGAAAGTTGCAGCAAGCTCTGCCCAAGATTTTGAATATAAATTCTTTTGTAAATTCGCTGTTGGATCGTGAAGAACAAAACTTTTATCCAACCATAACAGTTCGCCTGCATCGAACTTAAATGATGCAATCGAATATTTTGATTTTAAAACTTGTAGTCTTTGTTTAAACCACTGTATAGCGTTTTTGTTGGTGGTGTCCAACATGGCTGCTCGCTCTCCATTCCACCATTTTACTTCAACTGTTTTTCCCTCTCTGTTTTTTACCCAGTACCCTTTGTTCTCTCCTACTGAAAATGCATCGCATTCTTTGTTGCAAAAAGGGTGAACCCATAACGTAGCTGGAAGCCCCATTTTTTGTAGGCTGTCGGTCATTCTTTTTGGATCTGGGAACTTGCTAGAATTAAACTCAAGATTACCATAGCAGTTTTCCCACATATCGTCAATTTGTATTTGAGAAGCTGGGAATTCATGAAATTGAATCTCTTTTGCAAATTTCAGAACGATTTCTTCATCAATGCCTCGTTTATAGCGAGCCCAAGTGGACCATATGGGATGCTGAAATATGGCCTCCTCGGGTATATCTGTAGGCTTTTCGATCCATTTATGCCTTCCAAACATAAACGCCTCTTTAAGAGAAGGAGCTGAACAAATGGAATAAACCAGCTCTTGGTTTGCTGCAGTTTCATAAGGATGCTTTTTAGTAGACGTGGTGAAGCACAACTTTCCACTTCCACTCTCATTAAAGCTCACGAACAACGGCACTGTATCTTCGACGTGTACGACGAAACCTCCTGATGACAACCACATGTGCTCAATGACATTTCCCGACGGATGGTGCAGAGGGTCACCAGTCACCGAAGGATACCACGGACGTGATTCCTCCTCAAGTGGCCATCGCTGGAGCAACCGCTCACCACCGCCGTACCAGTCATCCTCGCCAAGCAGAAAGCAGTCCATGGCACCCCCTACATGGTTCACCCACCTTATCTTATGGCAAGGCACCGCATGGCAAGTCATGCTGTCCTCCTCACATCGGTCAGCATTGTCTTGGGTCACCAGGAGCTTCATGTCTTTGCCGTAATGGAGGCACACCGATTCCTCTGGAGATTCACCAGGGGAACAACTGGAGTATGACATGTTGCTGTTCTTCGGGAGCCATCCCAAGTACCCTTTGAGGGTGTGGTACCCGGGTGAGTGAACATCAAGGAGCAGCTTTGATGACAGGGTCAGCTGAAGTGGGCCCAGGTCAAGAGTTTGCACACCGATTGAAGACGACGCATCTTGTTGAATATTTTGGGATTTAATAAGGTGAGGAAATATCAACAGATAGAAACTGAGGGTGAAAACGAGCATCTGAAACAAGAGAAAAATTCAACAAATAAGGTAAGTTTGAATTATCGTTGCACTAGAGCTACAAGAGGGCTATTAAGGACGGGCGTCGTAATCTAGGGCCACAGTCAAGTGACGAGCCGACACCTGAGTATGCACCCAACGCAACCGTTAAGGGCGACATCGTACGCAGCTTTGGGACTTCTGGAGAATATTTTACCTTGCACTCTTTCTACATGGGGTATTATTCGTCGGACATTTTCTTGCTGTATGGTCGGTTCGTATGCCCTAAGTTATTTTGGCGTTTCCCAGACCCTAACCTGGGACCTTCCGCGTAAGGTGAACGCCTTAATTGACTTGGGTTCCTGAGCCCTCTCACAAATAAGAATTAATATCTTATTTTCTACTCACTACATTTTGATGAATTTCATTTCCTTATTAACTAGTATTTAATCCACACTGTAAAAATTATGTTAGAAAACTGAATATTTATACGTTATTCCCGTAAAGAAAATTTTGGTTTTCCAAAACTGCAGAAATTGGCTGTAAGTTCCCCTTCTTTTCTTGAGATGAACGCGGATCTACAAACAGAAGTGCCTCTGTTTCTCTCCAATGAAGAAAATATTTTTAAGCCACACTACTCCACTGTATTACATATTGCTACAGGGGGCTGGGGAGCCCAGTCGGTTAAGCACTCGCTTAGCATGCGGAAGGTCCCAGGTTCGGGTCCGGGCATCGCCAAAATAGCTGCCGACCTATAAACGGCCCGTGCAGCCAAAAATGTCCGACGAATAATACCCCGTGTAAGGGAGTGCACGTTAAATATCCTTCAAAGTCCTAACGCTGCGTACGATGTCGCCCTTAACGGTTGCGTTGGGTGCCTATTCAGGTGTTGGCTCGTCACCTGACTGTGGTTCTAAAATTCGACGCCCGTCGCCAATAGCCCTCGTGTAGCTCTAGTGCGACGTTAATTCAAACCAAACCAAACATATTGCTACAAACTGTCTCTTAAAATGATACATTTATTTGACTCATGGGGTTCTTTGATCCCACTTTGAAATTGGTTAGAATATATTTTTTAATTTTCAGCAAATAATTTTATAACAAAATATTTGAACCAATTTCAAATAAGAAGGATTGTAACAGAATCAGCCACTTAACCGCTTTCACATAACATTTGTTCTCAACAGAAAGCACTATTTGTACACCGCAGAAATAAATTTGCTAAACAGAAACAGCTATTTCTATAATTATAACTTATAATCGCCAAAATTAACTATTTGCATTACTATTCTTTCTTAGATTTGTTTGAAGTTCGAAAATTAATGATTTAATTTTTTGCTGTAAAAATGAAGCTAAATTTATCATAATATCATATAACTTCACGTTATTTTGAAAATAAAAGAACAAAATTTGTATGCAAAAAATAGAACGTTTTTTGTCGCCTTCTCAATAAACATCTTTTAGTCGTAATAATTTCCAATTTTCATTAACTTTCTTTCAAAAGTTCGATTAGCACTATTTATCGTTTCTTAAATAAATTAATTTACAGTTTGAATGGTAAATAACTAGTTCACTTTATACTTTAAAATTAGAAAGGAAACTTTGCATTTTTCTTAGCAAAATTAGAACTCTCTATGCATCTTTCTTCATACATATAATGAACCATCAATAAAACTCTATTGTGATATTGCAACAATTCAAATTGAATCATATAATATAAATAAATATTCTTTTAAAAGTTTTATTTTTATTTAAGGGGGTACAACAATACCCTAAAATTGGTGAAAAAATCAAAACAAAAATTATTGGCTTAAAATACTATTACAACCTCTATTAATAATGTCACACAGTATCAAGACGATTGGAAAAATATTTTTGACATTAAAAGCCATTTTAATGTCATGGCTTCGTAAGGAAATGGGTTAACAATAAAAACTTTAAACGCGTTTTTCTCAGAACTTGATTTTTTGAACTTCGATGTACCTTTTCTCAAAATCTATGCTACGTTTTCTCGTGAAATTTTTTTTATATGATGTAATACATAGTTAGATTAATCTGAGGTTATAAATTTTAATAAAACTAAAGTGAAAAAAAATTATGGAGCTAAAAAGTGAAAAATTTCATGATTTTTTGGGTACTTTAAAGCTTATTTCATTTTAAAAAATCTAACAGTTATTTACAAAAAACTTTTAACCTCAGATTAATATATAAGGTTGGTATATCACTCAGAGAAAATTTTAAGATGATCTAATCAGTAGTTATTGTGAAAAGGTACATTGCAATTGGCCAATTTAACATTACCGATATACAACATACTGAACCCCCTTAAGATATCGTTTCTTGTGAGTTTGTTAAAGTGGTATCGGTGGAAACATTAATTAAAATTATTTCTATGTAATTTTAATGTAAATTAAACTTTTAGTTAATTAAATTTAAAATATCTTTTTAAATAAATATATTTGATGAAATTTTGGATATAGCCTTGATTTTTTTTGCTTCAATATGATGCATCTTACAAGTTTGTGAGACTTGTGGTTCGTTTTGTGAAACTGAGTGACTGACAGACGGACTGAACAATTATAATAAGTACCTACCTTTGACCTTATTTTTTCAATTTTAGAGCTATCAATGGTGTATAAATGTGTGGAAGCGGATATTGTCGACAATTACTGTTACAAACCTACTTGTTATTTTATAGGAGTTTCAGTGAGTATTAAAATGAAATTAAAGTAGTCTATTTTAGTTTTTTATAATTTTTTTATATTAAAAGACAACACTGTTTTGCTTTATAGAAACGTAGTCAAATAAGATAAATTTTTTAAAGTAGTATTTTTCATTTTTTTTGTTTTTTTTCAGTTTACAGACTAGAAAAGTGTTACTAAATCACTGATAATTGCAAAATTTATTATGCAAAAGAAAAGCAAAAGAAAACCACTCGGAAAAGTTGCGCAAGACAACTAAATAATTATTTTAAGGCAACTTTCCGATTTTTTGCCACTGTTCCAAAAAGAGGCTAAACTGCCTACATTTTTGTTACATAAAAAATGACAAAAATTCAATTTCAAGGATAAGTAACTTAAACACCTCATATACCCCTCTATTCATTTTAAATTTTTAAAATAAAAATATTAAAATTTCCAAAAATGTACTTTTGAATCAAAAAGTTACATATTAATAATTCACTAATTTTGGTGAAAAGTGTGAAATGAGAAACTAATGTCGTAAAAAATACATATTAATTAATTAAAACTGGAAAAAAATCTATTTGAATTGTTATGTGTTACAACTTATACATATGAAGTTATTATAAGTGTATGTTTATGCAAATAAAATATTAGCGAGGGGTAGTAAGTATAGAGGAAATAGTTATTTATAAAATTCGAAATCACAGCTATTGTTGCTAGTTTATGACACATACATTTTAAAGTAGATTAATTAGTAAATTTAACACAGTTAGATTGCTTTTCATAATTCCTCAAAATATTAAATTAACAATTAAAAAATTAACAATTCTATGTAGATTATAATAAAAAAACAAAAATTAACAATTCTATGTAGTATTATATAACTTTTTTAACGGGGGGGAGGGGGTGAAATTAATATGTAAATAGTAGTTGTTAGCAGTATTTTGAAGTAAACGGTTTTATTGTTAATAATGTTATGCTGCAGTAAGCGGTTTTATTTTTTAAATAAAATTTTAATATTCTTGAAACAAGTGGTTAACCAGTTTATCTGTTTGCTCTCATAGATTTTTATACTTAGACGACCACGTGATACGAACACAACCTTTTACATGCTGAGAAGATCCCTAAAAAATCCATAACACATTATCGATTATTGATTTAATAATAATAAATTATTAACATACAGTCTTACCATTGAATATTTTGAGCTACTGAAGTGCGTTTTCATTCATATTTGAAGCATCTTCTATTTCTACCTCTGCCATCCATATTTACTTTTACTTAGTTTTTGGCACAGAGCTCCATTTGCTCTCGTCAGATGATTTGGCGACGAGCCAGCGACGGTGGCGACAAAATGTTAGTGCCAATAAAGCCTACATTTCGCCATCAGAACGAATGCTTCGTAGACAATTAGAGGCCCATTAAAATATCTTAGTAAAAATATCGTTATTGAACAAGCGTGACATACTTGATAGTTAAACTTAGATTAATCCTTAACGACATTGGCAAAAAAAAAATTGCTTTCCTAAGTGAGCTTTTTGTTTTAGTTTATGCAATAAATAAAATATAAGACAAATTAAGACCGTAGTCCTGACAAATTAAGATGATGAAAAATTAATTTAAAAAATAAGTTAACGTTATTATGTGGAAATGAAGATGTTAATTGGTCGAATAATATAATGTTAATGGGTTTAATACAAGAAGGAAATATAAAATGATTACCCATAAATTATTGCTTCCTTGACATAAAAAATTGAATTAGTAAACTGTGCGTTCATGTAAGCAAATGGGGAAGTTTTTTTTAAAAATATTTTTATTATCGATTTTGTGTTGCATTTTATCATAAAAAGTTGTCTAAAATTAAATTTGCATATGCAATTATGAAAAAATTATTTTTTAAGCAAATAAAAACGTCCTAGTGACAAGCGATTTTTTAAGCCTACGTCACTTCTTTTTTCAATCGTGCTTACTCCGAAAAATGTTGGATTTCTGTATATTCTTGGACTCCTGTATATATAACAAAAATAATTTGTATGGTACTAACTTAACAATTACATAATTTTAATAATTTTACTGACAACTTTATACTCTGTCTGAACAAAGAAATAATTAGTTAGTAAAAATACTGAAACCCTACTTAACAGAAAAGTATATAGATATCTAAATTTCCCAGGAAATAACATGATAGCAATATGATATATTAAAAATAATTTTCTCACAGACAATATAATAATATAATAAATTTCCATGATTAGCGATGAGGGTTATTATTTTTTTTTTCACAATACAGCTAATAAAAAAACTTTTCGTGGTGGTCTTTGATCAGAAAGACAAAAACAAAAATGTAATTGTATCACGAAAATAAGAAGACACGCAAAAGATGTAAACAAATTTTACTCAGTCTTTTTCATTATATATTAACAGCATATTAAAATACAATGGTTTTGATTCCTTCATTTAACTTCAATATAATATGCGATTCTTGAACAACAAATTACGCATTAAGATGATTCATATTAGAGAAGGAAAATCGTTGACGATGAGGGAAGAAAGACACTTTGAATATCGGAATAGTTTATATTTCACTCGGAAAGTCCTTAGTTGAGGGGATTTTTTTTGCCAAGCTTTTATTTTTTCGCAAAAGACTGAAAAAGTCGCCAACTTTGGAAAACTATATAATCTGTTTAAATAAACTGTGTCATTATTGCAACTGAGAATACTGCTTTTTAAAGATAAATATGCAGTTTAAGGGGTCAGTGGGAGTCACTATACCTCCTTGGGTTAATATGATTTACGTACGGGGTTAACCGGAATTGTTAGTAATCTGCCAGGACAACATTCATTCTCAAATTAGCATTTAAACCATCGCATTATTAAAGTTTTCAAAACGGTTTTTGAAAGTTAAAGAATTAATTTAAATTAATAGAAATGTTTACATTAATGGATATATGAATACGAAGATTGGCAAATAAAAATACCCAGACCAAATACTTCCCTTTCACATTTCGTATTAAACTCAAATTCACTCGAAACACACAGAATTATGATATAATCTTACAGTAGCACACTTAAACGATTGATTAAGAAACTTGACTGAACATACACCACACTCAAAACTCAATATTTAAACAGACATTTTAATATCAGTATTCGAGAAAAATGAACACAAGCAACATACAATAAAAGGGACATAATTTGAGACACTTTATGTAACTGTTAAATTGTTTTTGAACATTAAACACACATTCAACATATAATAAATGCTCAATCAATGAATACTACAGTTCATGAATAAAATATTTGCATATTCAAGCAATACAATTGCACATACTTGGTAAATTGTAGAAGCCAAAAATTGAAAAATAAATTAAGTGGCATATTCATAAAAATATTATAAAAATGCATTTAATTCCAGTTCAAAGGGAAATACATGCCAAAGTTTCTTAAAAATAACCGCTATTAGCCAAGGAGAAAAATTAGACTACGATTCGTTTGCGGGTATGTCTTTTGATATTTGAAGAGTACACGGAAAGAACCACTTGATTTATTAGGAGTATTTCCGCAATTGTGTCCGATAGGCACCATTAGTGACAGGAAACCGATTTTTCTTTTGGTTCTTCATTCGTGTTACAAACGTGGGACTCGTGTCGTGGCGTGAATCAGGGTTGCCGCGAAAGAAAAACAAAGCAAGTAACCAGTTTCTTTACACCAGTTTAGGCAATTTCTCGCTATAATCGCCAAAGAGGCCTATTGATGAAAGCCTTCTACGAAATCAAGTGGTTTTTCCCTTGTGCTCTTCATTTACCTATATGTATTATTATTATTATTATTATTATTATTATTATTATTATTATTATTATTATTATTATTTTGCGTAAACATATTTGACGCTATTTTGTTTTATCGTATTACTTCTGGCTAATAATAATCTGTATTCATCGTTCTTTCAGTCAAGTTTCTGCATGAACATATACAAACATACATATCCATCAAATATTATGAGTAAAAAATTCTAACAGTCATAATAGTACTATAAAAGTAGATTACAAAAAGTATGATGATTTAACTAGCGTTAGCTGAGATTAGTTTAGAATTATATGCAATGAAGAACAAATGACAGTTTGCTATGTAAAAGTTGAATATATCCAAATTTACTTATGTAAGTTGACATTTTTTTGTTTTGTTCAAGCAAATACTATTCAAAAGAATAGCCAATTTCATCAGAGTTCCAAATTACAAAATAATATTTCAAAATTCTTCTTGATAATAATTTTTTAATTTTTTTTTAACTACTAAGTAATTTTTTTTGCATGCCTATACATTTTTATTCACCATTGAAGCAGATTTGTGTGTGGGTATTCTTATTGACAAATTTTAAGACATAGTTTAGTTATAGGTATTTATAAATGGATTAGGGTAATAAATTAATCCTGGTTTTAATGACATATCAAATTTATTTATGTACTGACTAAAGAAAAAAAGGTAGTAGAAAAGAATTCAGGTTCAATGTCTTAGTTACAACTTTGAGAATGTAAGTTCTGAAACTAGACGCTTCAATTACTCGAAATGAATTAAAATTTGTTTTAATATAGCAAAAATGCTTGTTTACATACAAGTTAGGGGCCTACAAACCGTAGATAAACCTTTTAACTGTATCACTATTTTATGGTTAGAGGGGGTAGGTACATGGGGTAGGCCAGGGGGAAGGCCAGGGTGAAGGCGGGAATCGAACCCGCTCCCGTTACAGCGCACATACTCTTGACGTAATGGTCCAAACCACTCGGCCATCCTTGACACAAGGTTAGAACAGTTCAGTATTTTAATAAGATTTATTAGAGCATATTAAATCATACACTTTTCATAAATTTTCGAATGTTTACACTGATTAGGAAATTTTTTATTCGAATATTAAAGCACAACAAACATTAGCCATCATACACACTTTTTTTACACCTTTAAGACAAATCTTTAATGAATATTATTAAGCTCATTATTGCAATAATTTTTTGAATAAATATTCGGAATATTTATTAAATTATTATATTAAATTTACTCAAGTTTATACAACAGTCAAACTTGGACTTTATTAGGAAGCTAAATTATTATCTAGTAGGTAGTTTAAAATGTGAAAAGATAGTTTTAATAATGTAGATTGCCCGTTTGTAATACTGGGAATGAAAAACACAAAACAGCAATTTTCGGAAACGCCTAACATTTGTTTTCATTTTTCTGAAATTGGTTTTTGCACTCGAAATGAATTTATATGTGTGAGAAATAAAATTTGATGAAATTTGACATTTTTACAAATGGTATTTTCAATAAATAGCCAAGTTACTGCTGATAACAGTCAACACATTAGTCCATTGTAACTTATATTACCACACTTCGGGTCTGAAGAACTACCGATACCGCCTTCCTGCCTCAGTTTATCAAGTATGAATACATTTTATCGTAAAAAAAGTTTATGCAGATTCAAAAGAATTAAAAAACTACCAAAAATACAAAAACAAGCTTCACTGTAAAAAAAATCCCATCAAATTTACTGTAAGATACAGCAAATAAAACTGTTTTTTCCTTAACCTTTTTGTATTTTTAATTAAAAAAAGGTTTTGCATTAGATACGACTGGAACTCGCTTTCTTTAAGCTACAAGAAAAAAATCATTCCAAATCGGCCCCAACAGATTAAAGCAAAAAAAAAAAGTTAATAGGTTCAAGAAGGGAAATAGTTTAGAACAAGAATTAGGGGAAACGGTTTTAAGCAGTACACAAGTTTAACTTAACCGTAAAGTAACACCGTAAGAAAGCGAAATGTTTTTAAATCATTAAAAATATGGGTAAATTACGTAACGTGACAGATTTTTATTACAGTGAACAAATAATAGCCATGTTGAAAACATAAAATACTTATTCAAAAGCAGGGAAATAATTGCTAAGTTACTAATAGAAAATAATACAAGTAAATACAATAATACTAGCAAATACATTAATACAAGTAAATACAACAATACAAGTAATAAGAATTAAAAAATACAAGTAAATACATATTTAAAGTATAAAAATAATAGCCAAACAATTGCTGCTCAAAATATAGTAACTTCTGGTGCGGTAGCACGTTTGGTAATTTTTTCTTCATCACGGTTAAATCAAAATTATCTTTAAAAATACAAGTAAATGCACATTCAAAAGTCTAACAAATCGCTTAAAAAACACTCAAGATTAAACAAAAATTAAAAACATGAAAGCTTTTCGAAATTGGAAAAATTACTATCCAAAATCGGCTTGGCAAATGATTTCAATTTTTATTAGCCAAGCACATCTAAAATGATGAAATGACGCCATGTCTGGCAAGCCTATAAGAAAAGTTTAGAAAATATCCTGGTTAAAACAAACTTATTTTTGTCACAGATTTTTTTTTTGTATGGAGGTTTCAGTTTTTTTCCCTTATTTTTAAATTTTTTTACCGATATTATTGAAAATTTTAGAAGTAGTGCGAAGATTTATTAGCATTACTTTCCTCTATTTATAAATTACCCTAAAGTGCACAGATTAAAATAAAAGCCACTTCCGATAGCAAATTCAGACCTTTCATCTCCTATAAGTTATAAAAATTACCATGTATGTATCCAATATTTAAATTTACTATTAAATCTTTTTACTGTAAAACTAAGACATACTTCCCTAAACTAAAATTATTCTAATGACTTTGTAGTAAAATAACAATTGATAAATATGATTTATACATACTTTATTTTTCGATAGAATATGTCTAAATACTTTCATATTGGTAGTCATTAAGGTTTGATTGCCCACTTCGATGATATTTTTATAAGTCTCCGATTTTGACAAATAAAAAAGTTTTTAACTTATGTCTTCCATCTGGCTTTGCTTGGAATAAAAATCTATACTCTTAGAGACTAATTAAAGTTGTTTTCCTATTAAATTCTATTTTTTTTAATTAACGTAATTTATCAACTTAATAATGGAACTTATTTGTTTGTTCCATTAGTGAATTAAAAATATATAAATAAGTTGAATGACTTTATAATATTACATATGAAGCAATAATACGTTGTGAGTGTAGTTATAAAATTCTTAGATGGAAACTCAATATAATACATAACTAATAATTTTACCAATTAGATAGTGCTAAAATATCTTAAATTGATATGCTCAAGAAATTAACAAAATTCTTCAAATGATAGTTACTAACATGTTTGTTTATTGTTTCAACATATTTAAATGTAATAAAAACAAAATATGTATAGATTTTTAAAAAAGAGGAGCTCTGAATAATTTTGTTTAACAATGAGTTGTAACACATAGCTACTTTATTTATTCTCGTAAAGAAACTTTATATCCTATTAGGCTGCCCATGCATTATTACCAACTTTTTTCATGTAGCTTTTTTCTTAAATATTTCACTAGGTGTACAAACCGACCAATTAACTACTATTTTTTCAGAAACACATATATAAATATATTTTTAAAACTTTGAAATGTATTAAATGTCAAATTTTAAAGTATCAAATAAGTTTTATTTAAACCGATGCACCACATAAATGAATTTGAAAATGAAATCTATGAAATTTAAAATCTGGTGTAGTGAAACAAGTTTACACTTTAATCAAAAAAGCAGATGTTTCAATAAATGCATTACTGAATGCAGAAATATCTCCAGAAATACCAAATTAAGGGGAAATGGCGCGTTGGACCGATTTCTCCAAACTCAAGTGCATCAGTGTTAGTGTTAATCCAAAGAGAAAAAACTATTTATCTGCCACATTTATCTGGCTGTGTTGAATATTTTTTATAAACGTTTTTTGATTAACAAATGTAGCTAACTTACAGGTCTCCATAATCCCAATAATTCCTTTTTAAAATTGCTTCAAATACTTTTTGTAAAATTATTTATTGAAAATTAAAAAGCATATTCGAACCCATTTCAAAAAGTGGGATTGTCGGGACCTGTAAGTCAGCTTCATTTATCACATAAAAAATACTGTTGCTAAAATATTCAATACATCCGGGAAAATGTGGCAGAGAAAATATCTTTATCATTAGATTAACAGTGATGCACTTTGCTTTGGAGACCCGTTGTCCAATGCGCCCATTCCCCTTAATTTAGATGGTCTTCTGGGTGATATGAGTGCCATTACATATGAGACTACCCATTTTGATCATGATCTTCCAATTCTGTCTAAATTAAGTAGTGATATCACAATGTTAGATGATCATTTTGATCAGTGATCATATGATTTGCTTAATTTATTTTGTGATATCGCAATGTTTGCTGATCTTTTTGATCAAAAATTAACAAATTCTGCTCAATTCAAAAGGATCGGAGAGAGTCTAACATTCCAAAACCTCATAATAGATCCACAATTGACGCTACTCAGTTTAACACACCCTCTTTCATTCAGATAATTGGCATGGACAGCCATATATTTCTTGGTCCACATTTGGATTCCATATTCCTGACTCTTTTCTAAAACGTTTGTGCAGCACCGGAAATTTGCGCATGCGTCCCCGAAAACATTGCACGCTTTTATGCTATTCTCAATGTGACGCAATGTGTCAACCAATACCTTTAAATGTGATTAATTTATTCATTTAACGAGGCACGGTTTTCAATGAATAGGCTCATTAGGGCATGGCGCAAGGTTCTTGATTATGTTCAACGACGCATGCACAATCCCAAAAATATTTCGCATGGGTCTTCAAAATATGTATATCGTCTCTTAAGTTCCCACATGTGCTATCTAACTTTGCAAAACTGTCGAAATTTACTGAAAGGTAACCCTTGGCGAACTTTCCAAAATCGTGCCAAAAGTCGGCCGATAACCCAACCGAAATGATAGGATAGGTTTGAATTATCGTCGCCTTAGAGCTACACGAGGGAGAGCCGAGAAGCGTGTTTATTTAACACCGGCTGTTCGGACTTTCTTGTTACATATCTCAGCAATACATTATGTAGACCGATATTATGTAACAAGAAAGTCCGAACAGCCGGTGTGAAATGAACAAACACGTTTTTCGGTTCTCCCTCGTGTAGCTCTAAGGCGACGATAATTCAAACCTATCCTATCATTGCGGTTGGGTTATCGGCCGACTTTTGGCACGATTTTGGAAAGTTCGCCAAGGGTTACCTTTCAGTAAATTTCTACTGTTTTGCAAAGTTAGATAGCACATGTGGGAACTTCAGTGACGATATTATGCTGCATGTCTTCTGTTCTTCGTGCATCGACTTCTGTTCACGTAAATCGCACGGTTTCTGAGCCAATAATGCAATGCCGCATGACTCGGTTAGATTAAGTTTTGAAATATTGTCACACTAGAGCTACGCGAGGGCTATTGGCGACGGGCGTTGTATTTTAAAACCACATTCAAGTGACGCGCAAGACTCGGGAATCCAAGTGTGGCCCCTGAGGACATCGGAAGTTCATTACTGTAGTCCGCATTTGGCTTTTGAAGACGACCTGGCGGGTCGAGAGAAGAATTGTAGAGCACCTGTTGAATAAGAAGTCCCTTTGTGTCTAAGGCACGTCGGATACGAGGAATGCAGTCCTGTGTCACATCAGCGTGCAGAACGCGCAGAATCTATTTGCCCGGCAGGTACGCCTTGGGGTAGTATGTTCTTCGGCTTTCCGGCGAAGTCGCTCTGTGATGGAGGATAAAATAATAATAATAATAATATTTTTTTATTGCACAAAAGAAAAATAACATATACATTAATTTGAGGGGGGAAAATACAATAAGCAATAATACTGTAGAGAGAACACCGGGGGTCACTAAGAGCATGCTGGCGAACATAAAAAGGTAGATGATATAAATTTACAAACACACACAAAAAGAACAAATATTAATCACAAGTAAAAATATTATAATGGCAACAGAAGTGCCGGGGGTATATTTCATATGGTTAGTTAATGCAAATGAGTTACTGTACAGATATTATTTCAATAATTAGCGTATGCATGATCAAAAATAGTTTTTTATATCAGGAATATCAAACAAAAGATTTTTTAATTGCTTTTTGAAGGAAGTGTGAATAATTAGAGATTGCATTTGAAGAGGAAGATTTTTAAAAAACTTTGGTGCAAGATATATAAAATTTTTACAGAAAATGTTCTTATTAGGTTTAGGAATGATGTAAATATCATTAATATCATAATAACGCAGTTAAAGTTAGATTTATGTTAATGCATATATTTACAGATAAGCTTTTGATAAATTACATAATAAGATTTTTTTGTTTTAAAATATCTTGTAAAGAAAACAACTTCATGATATGTATATTTACTAAATACTTCGACGATTTAAAAGTGTTAAACAATAAGCATGATACTTGCCTACTTATTTAATTTATAATTGCCTATCTATTTAATTTGTATCACGTACTTCACTGTTTTTATTTATTTAAAAACTACTTAAGTCGAATGTTGAACCCAATATAAAATAACTATCACGAAATCGTTGCACTAATAGATAATAAAATAGGGGCTTAAACAAATGCCTGCCAAAGATTTTGGAAGGAACCTTCAATTGCCTTTCAAGAACTGTCTTTTGCAATTGACAAAGTGTCGCTCAAAATTAATATGCTGAAGTATGAGGATATATTGAGAATACGGATCTAAAAAGGTTTATTTATCACCTGCGACGTCTTTCTTGTTGATAATAGTAAGTGCTTCGTAGAGCTCTTTCAGAGGATGCCTACAAGACGGGAGGCCTTCAAGCCAGATTAGTAACATGCGGTAGCCGTGCTCCTTGTAGCTGGATTTACCTATGGTACAAACATTAAATTTATATAAGTATGTTTAGTAAATCATAATAACCAACAAAAAAATCAAGTAGACGGACCAATGTTAAAAAATATTTTTTTTCCTAATCGGCAAGCTTCCCTTACGTGTAGAAAATTTTTTCTACCCAATTGCAAAACTTTCATTTCCTTATAGTTTAAATTAGGCAAATAAAGTATTATTCTGATTTCAACTCTCCATGTCTGATTTTAAGTGCTCTCTTCGTACAGATTTGGAGCACATGAAGCTAATGTAAAGAAGCAGGAATATAAGAAATTTTAAGTTGCTACACATTCTTGGATATGTAATCACCGTTGCAATTTATCACCTGATTTAATTTTGGTTAAAACCTTCGAACATTGAGGGACTTGACATTTGCAAAGCCTACCATATATTCTTAAAACCACAATAATTAAGTTATCCCTCTAACAGGCCAGAGCTCTCACCAATTAGAAAAAGATTCATAGCACGAGAATAACTTGCTTCTTTTCAAACACAGCCCCCCCCCACCTCCTGCCGATATCATGTTTCACCACTTTGCGTCGTTCAAATGTTTTTTCGTTCATAGTTAGAGTTTTGTGATATTGAGAAATAGTTGGAATATCTGTGTTCCTACCGATAAATGTAAATTTTTACATAATAAAGTATTTGTGTCCAGTATCAACGACTACACTCTTAAAACAAAAGAGTGAAATCCACTCCAGTTGGAGAAGTGCATTTTCGACACTGGAAATGAATGAATAACTCAGACTGAGTTAAAATCACTCGTTTGGAGTGATCCTGACGGAGGTTTAACACACAAAGGATCCAATCCAAAAGGAGAAGTGCATTTTCCAGACTTGAGGAGTGTAAATTAATCAGTCTGAGTTAAAATCGCTCGTTCGTTTTAAGAGTGTAGTTTTCTTTATGTATCATGACCAAAGTTGTGAATATTTCCTAAACATATATTTTTACAGAGATAACATGATAGTTTATTTCACTCATTTTTTCATCTAACTTTTGTTTTCCAATAAGAATTTGCATTCAAGGCAATTTTAAGAATATCTTTGCGTAACCTTCACTGTCACTCTCATAATGTGTAATGTCTTTTATTGGAAGAATTTTAATTACCTAATTCATAGTTATAGCATAGCAGATTCATAGCAAGTAAGCGTATTTCTACTATTTTCTCTTTTCAAGTTTACCAGTTTCTTAACTTACGAGTTCGTTTAGTCATTTCCGATGTTATAATTTTTTAGTTGAATTTCTTAACTTTATACAAATACAAAAATTGGCGTCCAAAAACGACCAGAGGCCCAGCAAGGTTCGTACAAAAGTTAACTTATTTTTTTTACCAGTATTCAATATTTATCAAGATTAGTTTTTCTTGAATTCTACACTGTAAAAAAACTTTTGTTTTTAACAGTTAAAAACTGTCAACTTTAACGCCAGTTAATAAATGTTTTTTTACAGTTTAAAACTGTATTTTTTTGTAAGAAAACTGTAATTTTCCTACAGGAAAACTGTAATTTTAACGGAGAGAAACTGTTTGTCAGAGAAAAACTGTTAATTTAAAAGTTTCTCCCTGCTGAAATAATATTCTCAATACTAGCTCTCATGACCGACTAATTACTTTGTCGAAGACGGTTAAGTATTGCGCAAGAGGTTCCTGGAAGAGGTATGGACCGGGCCAGGTTTTGATCCAGGAACCTCTTGTGTGCGATCCCAATACTGAACCGTCTGCGACAAAGTAATTACTCGGTATATCAAGGGTTAGTATTAAGGCCTTATCACACGAGAGCTCGTTCGCTCAGCGACGTCCCTACACCCATCCAAAAACCAGTTTTTCGAGCAGCTTTTGCTGGCTGAGTTTTTTCGAGTCGACGTGAAAAAATCCAGTACTTTTTCGCTCAGCGAACGGCTGCTTCAATCAAAACCGAAGTTCAGTCGTGACGTCATGGCCGAGCCCCCTCCTTGTACCTCCTCCTCCAATACAGCGATAATACTGCTTTTAAGTTTGTGATGTCACGCATGACGTAGGCATTCTCGTGTGTGACGTTTTGCTGAGTGAACCAAAAGTTGTTCGACCAGTGACCAGCGACTTTTCTACCGTCTGATAAGGGCTTTAGGGGGCACAAGTCAACTGCACGGCTCATACAGTGGACAAAAATCTTCCAGTTCTTTTTAGAATGCTGTTATTTTACAATTTTATTTTCAGAACTTTTTGTTACAAAAACATTTACAAGATATTTTAAAAATAAAAAGTAATTGTAATTAATGGAATTTAGGTTTGATAAAACCATTATGATTTCTAAGAAATATTAATTAATTTGAAGACGTTTTTCTTAATGTTTTGTTTTATTTGATCTTCGAAACTTTGAAGAAGAATAAAAAAAGAAAATAGTTAAATTCTATTTTTTTTTTGTTTCTTTCGTCATCTTAAAATGGAGATTAAAAACATGCGGATACTGTTTAAGCGAACAACGAATAACAAGAACGAACTGTTCTTTTCTTCAGGCCAGTGGAGTTGATCAGTGCAGTCGACTAAATGCCGTATTAGGTATTTGGGCTTAACGATGATCTTAATCACGTGACTCTTTGCACGTCTAATTTAACAGTTTCTCTCTGCTAAAGTAACAGAGAGTTTCTCCCTGTTAAAATTACTGTTTTCCTGTAAAAAAAATTACAGTTTTCTGGGTAAAAAAATAACAGTATTAAACTATAAAAAAGACAGCTATAAACTGGCGCCAGAGTTGATAGTTTTTAACTGCATAATCAACAGTTTTTTTTACAGTGTAATGAGGTTGCCGCAGTATAATTCAATTTTATTCTAAAAGTAATGCTTCGAATGGTCATATCACCTGCGTAATGCCTCTCAATGGCCTTTATGTGTTCCTCCGTGAACCCGAAATGCCTGGCCAGCTTCTTCCAGTCGTTGGGTTCCAGGTAACTCTTGGACAGCGTCCACAGGAGATCTCGCATGGACTGCAGCTGGGCTTCGGCCTGTCGCTCCGTCTGGCGGAGGCAGTCGGCACTAAGCTGGGGGTCGTTGAGATCGGCGACGAAGTCGTGGGTGCTGTTGTTCTCCAGAAGAGGCTGAAAAGTGAAGTATTTTATTTTTTTAGGTTAAGAAATTAAATAAATATATATTTTTTTTGGCAGAAAGTTATATGTATAAGCATGCTAAGCTTCGTTATGCTTTCTCTTACGGTTATGCTTTGCTCAAAGATTAATGTTGTTTCTAATGCCACTCGGTAACCGAGCCCGGAGTAGAGGACTACCCGATTTAAGGCAAAGAGAGCGGCTTCCGTTTTTATTGAGCGCCATAATGGAGGAAGACCGACTGTTGCCGGTCAGCATGACACATCCGTTTTACAGGAAGGTCTCTTCCACAAATCCATTCTCACTCACATATCGGAATTTTGATCCAGATCAAAGGCCGATAACCCCCTGATCTGGCACCCCCAGAGGTATTAATTTGGTATGGGAACATGGAGGACTTTGTGACCACGACATATTTAACGTGCCCCAGTCACCATTAGTCTACACGGCAGTCTTTAGCCGAGTACAAGCGCCGACCCAGCCACCATCAGAATTGCGAGCGCCGCCGGGGACAGAACCCACAACCCGTCCGATGCGAGCACGACGCTTCACACGACTGAGCTACCGCGGCTCTCAAAGATTAATAGTCCCATTGGGCTGTTAAGGGGGTCTTAGGAGTCTTAAAAATGTGCAAAGAATGTACTTAAAAGCGTAGTTTGCGATTTCATGTAATTTTTTAACTACTAAATATATAAGTATATTTTTTTGTGTACTTTATTTCATGAAAACGCAAACTATGCTTTTTAGTACATTCTTTGACGATTTTTAAAATTACTAAGATTCTTTAATAATGAAAAATTTAACGAAATACCATATTAGCCTGTTACTAGCAACACTATGTAGTGATATGTTAGCATGTTCTATTACCTTTTGAGTTATGCACTAAAGGTCTATGAAGATTTCATAATAAAAATAAAAGATTAAAGTATTTTTAATTTTATATATTAATTGTTCGAGTATATAAATAGGTACACAAGATATGAATATTTTATGAAATTATAACCAATAAATATATATAAAAAAGCGTTTCTGTTCGTAAAATATTTTCTACCAATTAATATTAATGCGATAGCACATAATTAATTTAAAAATAGGCACAGAATGGCAATAACAGATAAAGTAAGTAAAAAAATTTGAAAGAATTTTAGAGATCACAAATTACTTTTCTAGTTTGGTCCCTTTCGACTTTGATAAGCATGTCGACGATAGTTGTATAACTTCCTCTAGCTGCAATATATAGGGCTTTTCGACCACCCTAGAAAGATTACTTCGTTAGAAACAAGTAGGCAATTGATTGAATCTGTCACTTACATCGTTTCCACACAACATTTGTACTCAACTTGGACAAAAAGTGCCGTACACAGTATTTAATTCAACATTAAACATTTACAAGCTATTTTTTTGATAAATTTAATTTTAAAACAAAACGTTAAAAAGCACAAAGTAAAAGCAGATAAATTTTCCACAATTCTTCAAATTTCAAAAGCATTTTTTAAAAAGTTGCTTGAAAATATTTTTTTCTCATTGAATGCAAAATTTTATGCATTTTGATATATTGTCAAATATGTAAACCTTAACGATTAAGGATTTACCATAAAACGCTTGAAATTTAAACAATGGTAGAAAAGGTAATATTTCAGAAAGCATAGTCTTTAAAAATATCGGAACTTTTTTCCTGATTGAACTAAACAATGTTTTATAACTCATTTAGTGCAACATTTTATGCACACTATTTTATTGCCAAACATACAAGCGAGAAATTTTCTTTGAAAGTTTTTTCTTACATAAAACTGATTTGTTTTATAATTATCTCAGAAAGTTTATTTTGCTGCTGATTCGTACAAAATTATCTCGTACATTATCTCGTTTGCGAAATTCTAAAAAATATACTCAATAGATTTAACGCAAAAAGGTGAAAAAAATCAAATTAGGTTTGTATTTTTAAAAAAATCAGCATGATTTTTCTATTTTTTTCTTTAAGATATGTTTACTTTAAAATTTTGAAGAAAAGGTAAAAATTGAGTTTTCAACCCAATTTTTTCATCGAAATCAAATCATTTGAACAGCAAAATTTGCCGAAATATGTAGCATTCTTTTGTTCAGTGCCCTGATTGAAGTAAACAATACCTTCTCCGGGACCGAGAGGTCAGCACCGCAAGATAAGAGCACTTCTGCCACCTCCGAATAGCCCAGTTCCGCCGCCAGGTGCAGGGCAGTTTGCTGTCTCTAAAACACACATAACAAATAGGTTGTTAAGAAAAATATCGTTTCCCAATCCTTAAGCACTTTGTCATTAATTTTTGGCCAGAAAGTTATTGGGAATTAATAAATAGTAAGGAACGGGGTTAACTACACAAGCAGTTATTCAAATTTTAGTTTTACATTAAATAGTCGAATCAGCGGACATAGTCAGACATTAAAAAAAAACCTGATTCAAAAAATAAGTAAGAAAACATTTTCAAATTTATTCAAATTCATTTTCATTAGAGTTATCAATGAGTAGAATGCTTAACCAGATTATGTTGTAGGATGAGTGGGGGAAAATGAGATTAAAAAACTAGCATTTTTTAAATCATCTCATTAAAAACCTACTTTATAACATATTTTCATGGATTTTTTTTGTATATAACATACATTCGAACTGTTTAGAATTCGAATACTTAAGTATTTTTAATTTTTTCTCACTACATGCTTCAATATCTGGCAATTTAGGAACTTAGTTTCATACCCTCATTTTCCCCCTGGGGAAAAGGGGGGTAGCCTTAATTTAACAATATGATTGAATCAAAAATCATTAATATAAATAACAAATTGAAATAAACTTAATATTAATATTCCTCTACACTTTTATTTCAGAAAAGCCTACTTAGAGATAATAATAGTAAAATAATAGAATACTTATGCAAGAGAGTATTGTCCTCTACTATGAAATTGAGGCTCGTCATTTAACATGCAATTTAGTAATTAGAATCACATGTGTTACTTAAATGGATATAAGCAACATCTAATTGATCTTAATTAAAAATTAAGATAATTAGCAAAACGCATGTTAAACTGACCCTACTAAAACTGAAAATATCTGCTTAGTAACAAAACTGGGAAAAAAGAATATGAAGCAATATATTTACGGAATTTAGAGTGTTGACAGCTATACCCTTTTCCATTAAAAGCTTCACCATATCCGGATGATTTCCAAGCACTGCCAAGTGAAGAGGTGTGTTTCCATGCTGTTCCAGGAACAAATTTAACATAATAATTGCAAAATGTATATTTTATAAACACATGACAATTATGAAACCCTGAAATGAACATCGTCTTATCTACGCCATGTGAAACATGCCAATTGTTTCGAAAATATGATGAATTTAGCTTCTGGGAATTTAAATGGTGTAAAAATAAAATGAACATTAATTATTCTTGTAAGCGTAAAATGTTAATTATTTTTGAAAGCGTATTCGATCTCTCCTGCTCGTGGTAACTCAAAATTAAAAAAAAAATTGAGCGAAAATCTATAATTTTTCAGATAATTAGAATTTTCTATAATCAATAGAACATTTTGAGCTCCGTAAGTTCATAAATCATAACCTTGAAAGTAAATTACATATCTATCCCAAGTTACCACGCAAACGGATGACTATTTTTAGGTTTAAGAGTCTATAAAATGCACACACACAGCGTCTCACCTTCATTATTATAGATTCACATAACTTATCAGTGTTGCATAACGTTGACAACTCGCCATTACGAAAAAATGCAAATTTGTCATCAGATGTAAGTTTGTCATTTATTTCTTTTTGAATTTTGAAAACTTGCCCCTTACTTTTTCCGTGACTCCGAGGCATGCTCCAAAGTTGAGAAGAGTTTCCACAATATCACAGTAGCCCAGGGAAGCCGCTATGTGAATGGCTGTCCTCGACTTCTGAAATTCAACAAACAGACACGTTAAAAATATATTTTATGTTCGTATTTTTTCCTGGGGAAAATTTAAATAATTGGGAGTTTTGACTGCAATGATCATTACAATGAAAAAACCCTAAAACTTCTAATAAAACCTTGAAGTTAATATTAATTTAAGTATAAAAAATCTACACACTATACTTTACTTTACATCGAATATATATTAAATATGCTGTTTTAATGCAAATAAACTCTTTAAACGGTACTGCACATTTAAGGAACGGCTGAATAATGCGTGTTTTCTTCTTTCTAATGATAAAAACACATTAAAACGTTACATCTTCAGATTATAAAAGAATGTGTAAAATAACTATTATATTTAAAAATAACACTGGAAATAAATATCTTTATTTTAACTTTAATATTTTCCTTTAAAAATATTCTTATTATAACAGGTTGTGTCCTAAAACTAAAAAAATTGTTTTAAGATAATTGCAACGTGTTTAAAGGTTATAGTTTGCTTTAAAAATGTTTGTTATAATACTTTTGAGAACGTTATACAAGGCTAAAGAAGTCTTTTTTATTAAGTAACCAGCGGGTGACCGAGCTCCGCTCGGAGAAAATAGGTATCGAAGCTAACTCGAAGATTTAAATTTTCAATTGTGATTTATCAAAACAATCATACCATGAGAAAATTTGTGAAACCATTGATGAAAAGATAAGATTTTCAAAATCAAGAAGTGGGACACTCCATCACCCCCCCCCCCCCCGGTGTATTTTTTAAGTATTTTTTTAAGCACATAATAGTACCTTCATACAATTACACACTTGGTATAAGAAAAGATAAGGAAGGCGCGTTCAACAGCAGCAGTGGCTCCAGGCAAACAGAAACCATACTCCCCCAATTTGTTGATGACTTTAGCTTCATTTAACAATTTCTAAAGACGTCATAGCGTTTTACAACGATTATTCATAAAAAAAAGTCTATTTTATTTACAATTTCCTCGTTTTTCGGGACTTTGCGGGACTTTTACAAAAAAGCGGGACTGTCCAGCCAAAAGCGGGACGTCTGGTCACATTAGTTAAAGTGCACCATTGTAAACAAAGTTAGAGTTTGGAAAGGGAACTATTCTATACAAAGGTAAAGTTTTAAAAGTCATAGGAAATGAAATGTAATAGATAATTGGCGTTTCGTTGAAAAGCAACAAAAATGTCGAAAGGTGGTAAACATTCCATTTCATAGTTCATTCAACTCGATAGGTATAGCAACCATACGTTAAATTTTCAAGATCGCCAAAAATCGACAATGAACAGAATAGAACTAAAATCGTCTGCCGATTGGAACTAAAAAAATATTCATGTTACCATTTCTGTAAAACTCAATAAAGTTTAAAGCTAGGTTGAATTTATTTATATTTGAAAAATTAAAATCTTAACTAAACATTTATAGCTTAAGCAGAGGCTTATAGCTTTTGCAGATGGCATCACGAAAGTAGCCATTATGGCGAACTAATGAAGTTTGAAAATATCCTATCTGTAACTCCGAACTGCTTGACCGTAGCGCTTCAAAACCTGTGAAAATCGATTCGTCGTGGCCAAAAACCCCAGACCCCAAAGTTTACCGGAGTTTATTAATTCTGGGGCGATTTTCGATTTGGGTCCAATTCCTCGTATTATAGTATAAGATTAAATATTACCAATTATTTATAATAACTTTTTTTAACTTGGATTAACATCATGTATTTTTTTAAATCAAATATATTAAAATGCTGGTTATAATTGCTACTATATTGTACTTCACATTTATTCGATAAATTCATAGAAAGTCTTATTATTCTTTATCTCATTAAGATAAATGAAAAGGAAATGCAATTATTTCTAAATATCTTATCGAGGTCAGGAAGTCAACAATACCCACTGTATCCTTTGCCTCTAGATCACAGTTATGCTCCAGGAGTGTCAGCAGCGCCTTCTGGTGGCCGTTTTCAGCAGCCAAGTGAAGTGCTGTCTTACCCTCCTAAAAAATGTCACAAAATAATATTTTTTTTTGTACAGAATTAGAA
The DNA here is from genome assembly GCA_023701765.1 of Hylyphantes graminicola. Lineage (NCBI taxonomy): Eukaryota > Metazoa > Arthropoda > Arachnida > Araneae > Linyphiidae > Hylyphantes > Hylyphantes graminicola. Next base: position 20,345,504 of record CM043118.1, on the reverse strand, counting down.
AGCAAACGAATATAGGAGTGATATTATTATTATTTTTTAAACTATAACACTATTTAGATAATATTATTAAATCTTTATGTGTAAACCCGATTTGAAGTACAATAAGTAATATCCTAATACTCGCTTAGGCTACAACTGTCTCGAGGTTAAAGTATTCTGAAACCTACCACATGTAAATAACCTACCACATAGTAGCTAAACATTGTATGTGATCAACTTGAGAAATATTATCAAGAATTTTTCAAATAAGAATATAAGGAAGATAATCCAGTATTGTTGAGTGATAATATAAACAATTATTCATAGAAATTAAAGTCAATTTTATGCGTTATCCACGTGCCTATCAAGTTATTATTAGAAATACCTCACACATTTTAGATTACTTTACGCAATATGAATATTTATCCACTTGAGACCTGGTATTCAATTAAATCGATGCATGGTTTCATAGAATATAATCAAAAAAATTATTTTTCCCGTTTTTGATTGGGTTACCAGTCTTTTAGTTTGTATAAAAATTGACGCAGCATTCACGCTGTAAAAGTATTGTAGATGCTGAAAATTGACCGTCTTCTTTGTATTCATTTGTAGCAGAAAAAATATATATTTTGAAATTTAACTTCAAATTTCATTTAATTAATATACAACTAAGCAAATACTAAATGCTTATTTTTTTCAAACTTCTTTGCAAGACACACTTTTAAGTAAGTATCTATTTGAAAAATAAGTTAAAATATGTATAAAAATGGATTGTACAATGTTTATGAGGTCTCAGGAGGTCACACAAAAATATACCTCATCAATAAGATCCACTTCCACGCCAACTCGCAACAGCCGCACCAGGATTAAGTGGTGACCCCTAATTGCAGCTGAGTGTACCGGATTCCTTTCCGTCTACAAAAAAAAAAAAAAAAAAAAAAAAAAAAAAAAAAAAAAAAAAAAAAAAAAAAATTAAAACTGTTGTTTTCATGGTTAAAACTGTTGTTTTCATAGTTAAAACTGTGGTTTTCATAGTTAAAACTGTTGTTTTCATGGTTAAAACTGTTGTTTTCATAGTTAAAACTGTGGTTTTCATAGTAAAAACTGTTGTTTTCATAGTTAAAACTGTTGTTTTAATAGTTAAAACTGTTGTTTTCATAGTTAAAACTGTTGTTTTCATAGTTAAAACTGTTGTTTTCATAGTTAAAATGTCAAAAGAGACGTCAGTTAAAAAGTGCTTTTTTATAGTTTTAACAGAGAGAAAATGTTAATTCAATTTTTTTTCTATGTAAATTTCCAGATTTTCTGCTTGAAAGATGATTGAATTCCAGATTTTATGGATTTTCTGCGTCTAGATGTTGAAATGGTTACAAGTAACAGTTAAAGTAAAAATATGATTGTATAATTGAGGCTAATTTTATTATTTTTAAACTAAGCCTATTTGCTATTAATTTTTCAAGAGAGACATTATTATTTTATTACCATAAAAGCCTTCAAAAGTATAGAAAACAAACTTTAAATTATTGAAACATACAAAACCTTCCCTACACCTTTTTCTCGATGCCCTAAAAAGTAGCACACTTTGGAAAATATTTTATTTAAGCATTGAACGTTTCCTGTATCCTTAAAAAAACTTCAATAAAAAGTTAACCTAGGAAGAGATAATAAGCTTAACGTCAATTGTTCCTAGCTTAGAAATCGGATAACAGAAGGCTTCTTGTAAAAAAAAAAGTATAAGAAGATTTAGGATAATCTCCATGTTGTTTAGGATTTCTACGTATGGTTTCATTTGATGCATTAAACTAAGACCTAGGTGGAAACTCGAGCTATAAGAGGAATGGTTAGTAAAAATAAAATGAAACAAATTCGAAGGAAAATATTATTTCGGGTTATTTTTTTTTATTTAATAGATTTTTAATTAGTTTTAAAATTGCCATAATTATTGATAGATGAAAACATTATTTTTTTTTAACAATTTTATCAATTAATAAATTATTTACTGAGCCACACTTTAATTTTAAATGTACTATAATTCAGTGATTTAAAAATTTTTTATGTTTGGTGAAAAATAAATAAAATTCGATAATTGTTAAGTTAGGTACTAATTGCTTTTATTTTCTCAATTAAGATGTTGCTAAATTAGCATAACGGTTATAAACCTTTAAGAATTTTGATAGAATAAGAATTACGATTCCTTCCATTTGTATTTAATGGTAGCATTTGGCTTAAATTAAAAAACTTTTGTTAGAAAATTTGCAAACATTTGGTTATTATGATTTGAAGCTTGGTTTAGTTTAATTGTCATTGCCCTTTTTTGAACTTTGTGTACAATCTAATTTTTTTTTCAAATTTTGAGTTTTTTTATTTCAATAGACATTCATTCAGTTAATCCTCTTTTCGTCTCTTTTTCTTACAATCAAAATGAAACAGTTTCGGATTTTACACTGAATATTAAATTTCAGGTGTAAAAGACTTAATATACTTGCATAATAATAAAATTAAAATAATAACGTAAAATCTTCTACCAAATATTAGTTTGCCAAGATTTTTCAACAATGCTTGACTAATTTTCTTAAAACCAATTTTCACTACTTTATAAAGTAAATATGAGTTTCCATGCAACTCACTTTATCCTTTATCGAAATGTCTGCCCCAGCCTGAATCAGTTTCTCCACAAGGGCCATGCAGTTGTTTGTAGCAGCTACGTGGACGGCTGTCAATCCATTCTAAAAAAAAAAACATTTTCTTTACATTTTATAAAGTGAAATTTATAACAACGACAAAGAGGTTTTGATCTCTACACTGTAAAACTTTGGTGGAAAGTAACTCTGTAAAACCGGTGGCAGCCTGAGTGTAACGTTAATTCCTAGAGCTTGAGGCGACAGATACTGCCATCTGTTTTGCAAAGTAACATTCGTACAAATTTACATACTGTGTATAATAAATCATATAATAAATTGATTTTTTTAAGTAATTAATTTCTTTACGTGGACATTGGACATTTGTGAACAACTATTTTAGTTTTATTCTTTCCTCTAAGAATTTTTGGTAGTATTCTATTTCTATAAAAAAAATTGAATCAGTTTTTTGAGGTAACGTTGCACAAAGTTACACCAACGTTTTACACCGTAAAATATTGTGGGTAATTCTCGGAGGCCGACAACGAAGTTAAAATCTCGGGGTTAAGATGATGTGAAGTCAAACTTAAAACCAAGACAGTTGGGAATTGAATTACTGCTCAAACATCCTTAAAAAAACCCTTAACTTACTAAATTCAATATCAGTATGATCTTGATATTAAAGTTCAAGTTTTTAGGATAAATAATTAGCTAGGGCACAATGAATTTATCCCAAATGTAGTTTTTTTATGTTTATTAAGTAAAGCAGTATAATACTGAATATTTTACAATTATTTCAATTTCATTTGATTTAAAATAAAATGAAAGCAATCTTCCACCGGAAACATCAAATAGTCTTTTTTGCATTAAAAAAAGTCATAAAATGATGATTCAAGTGTGCTTTTTGTAAAACAAGAAATCAGTTTTTTTTAGATAAAAATATTAAATATTTCTAAATATATCCCTGCTCTATCATAGAGAAATGTAACTAACTTATATAAATATTTATGGAGTCCTCTTAAGAAAAATTTCTTTCTAAAAAAATAAAGTATCTCTTGCCTTGGGTAAAATGGATAAATACATGGCATAGAAAGGAAAATCGTGCATTAATATTTAAGTAGCTATGGACATCATTAACAATAGATGATCGAGCTACCTTATCTCAGTAATGACATTGATTTAATGGAAACGCTGGCATAATAGGATTACAGAATGTAATGGTGATTTCGTGAAATCGTGTTAAAGTTTTAAAAATACATTTTTTACTGTTTTACTTGATTTTTTTTCTATGAAGAACTGAAAACGGAAAATATAGATTTAGAATATTGATTAAGAAAAAGACCTTTAAATGAAAGAAAAAAAATGAACAAATAGACTGAGTATGAAAAATAAATAAAAGTTCTTTTAAAAAATGCTAATTTTTTTTAAACACGGTGACAGGCAGCATTTTTAAACAGAGAAAACCTAACTATCCCACTCTCTCTCTCTCTCTCTCTTATTTCTTCTCTCTATTCTGCTAATTCAAGTAAAAAACTATTACAGACCAGTAAAACTAAATTTGTAGTGCAATAAACTGATAATTTTCGGTTTTCGATGGCTTTAAAAGAAAATTATTAGGTGCTTTGAAAACAGCTTTTGTTCAAAATAAATCCTCAACGAGCATGACAAGACAATTTGACATAACACTGTCTCTGTCTTTACCACAGTACAAATTTTAACAGCTGCCAGGCATCAAGTTACGTAAAAATACATGGCATGTGATGTTATCATTCGAAACACAGATGATTTCAAACAAGTGGGTTTGTTACAGAATCTGTCACTTACACAGCTTCCACACAACATATTTACGCTCAACAGGAAACACACAACACTTCAGAAAGAAATTCGCCAAGCAGTCCTTAAGCTAGTTCTAATTCAAACTTTTATAAGTCAAAATTAATAATTTTCTTTAATCTTCTTCCGCAGATTTGATATTGCTATTTTTTTTTGAAGTTGGAAGAATAATGATATATTTTATAAATAACTACCTTTTTGCTGCCACAAGTTTACATTTCGAAAAATAAATTAGTAAAAGTTTTGCTTTAAAAATAAAAGCGAGACTTTGCATATTTTTTATGCAAATTTAGAATTTTTATGCAGATTTCTTCATACATATAAAATGAACCATCAAAATAACTTTATTGTGCTATTACAACAATCCAAATTGAATTATATCACAAAAATAAATATTTTTCAAGAATTTTGTTTTCATTTTAAATAAAGTTTCTCGGACGCTTGATGTAATGACAACAGTGAAAATATTGAATAAAAATGGAATTTGCACGTTATTTCAATGTAGATTAAATTTTTATTTATTTCAATTTTAAATAAACTTCTAATTTTAATTTTTAATGAAATTTGGAATGTAGCCTAAACTGAATTTTTGCTTCAAAATGACGTATCCCACTTGTTTGTAGGACTTGCGGTTCGTTCTGTGAAAGTGGGTGATAGGCAGACGGACGGACAGACAGACGGACTGAACGATTATAAAACCTTCCACTTTTTACGTTATAAACGTAGTGTGGAAGCTAAAATACACTTGGAAAAACGACAGGTTACTTGCAGTATTGCAGATTAAGCAGTAGAAAAATATTAAAACATTTTATTAATCATCACAATTTTTAAGTTGTTATTATAACTTCAAAATTAATTTAATAAATTTCGTGACACACAACACATAAAAAATATAATATTTACTTTAAAACATTATTTGCATTTAAAGTATTGACTATTCGTTAGTTTCAAAAAAGTACTGATAATTTATGTAAAAAAACAAGAATGAAATAAGTCTAAGCAATATTCTGGAGAGAATCCCTAGAGAGAAGATTAAAATATCTCAGTTTTTATGTATAAAAAAAAACTTTGAATGAAAGTCGAATTGAATCGTGTAAAAAAATATTTGCGAAAACAAATGAAAAACGAAGTGAAATGATTCTGTAGAAGATTTAAAAAAAAAATAGGAGTAAGTTTTATTTACACTGGAGGGATACAATTTTTATTGGATCATAAAAAGCAAGGAATTTCAATTTATAAACAAAATATAGAAAATTCGGGTCTGTCAAAAACTTAGAGTAGAATGAAAATATTTGAATGGAAATGTCATGTTTTCATATCTTATTGGAAAATATTTTGAAAAAATCTGCTTATTTCTGTATGTGATATAAAAAAAAAATTGAATACCATATGTTTAAACATTAGGAGGCTAGCATCTAGCAGTGCACGATTCGAAGATACTAATATAACTACTTACTAAGAATAAATACCTAACCAAAGATGAACTACTTAAGTCTGAGGTTCATAAGCGTCGTAATCGTAGCATCAGTCAAGTTCGGCAAGTGGCCCTTAAATGCGTTATCGCAATACGTTAATATTTTTGTGGCGTAATGTGAATGTGACGGTCGATACGAACGTTACCTTAGGAAACAAAAACTTCAGTTTACAACTGGAAAGGCTAAGCCTTTAGTGACGTTACAGTTGTGCTAACTGTTGTTTATAAACAAACCACCTGGCAGCTAATTCGTCCAAATTAAATCTGTCATGCCCATAATGTTACACATATACGTCAAAAATAGTCTTCTTTAACACTAAGAAACCAAGATCCACCCCATTTAAATCGTCCATTGATAATAATTATATCGGTTAGTCAATCAATTTCTGGTTTTATTCTTACTTTGTCTATGGCATTGACGCTGAGATTTTCTACGTTTTCCAGAAGAAAACTGATGATCTCCTCCTGGTTGTTCTGCGCAGCACAATGGAGAACTGTCTGCCCTTGCTGGAAGAATTTAATTCATTTATTGGTATTTCAATATTCTAAGCACCAATTGCATTTACTAATTGAATCGGTGAGTGCAGAAACTACTTCAGTCAAAAAAATCCGAAAACTCGCTTTAAATGAAAATAAGCGTAGAAAGGAAAGATACGTGTTGGGTGCAAAAACTACGTTAGTCTGTTAAGTAGTACCGTAAATACAGGACGTTTGTTTCGAGTGTTGAGTGCAGAAATAGAGGAGGAGTTATTACGTTTTTTCTTAATCCTGAAACATTTGAAATTTGTGACTGACGTTGTTTCTGCACTCACCGATTCAATTACTAATTATATCCTATTTGTATTTTTAAGCACATTCAAGTTTTAATTGATACATTTTTTATAGCATTCACAAGTGTTTATCAAAGTATTTCAACATCATTGTAAAAGAGCAATAATTCACTATGTCCTTCGTTTTTTATTTAATTCAAAAGAGTTTTCATCGCATTAATATGTTAAAGTTATTTATGGATTATTCGTAACTCTAAAGCTATTTGAATGCAGATTTTTAAGTAATTTAAAGGTCTTGTATGGAAACAATTATTGTTGGGATGTTTTTTAACTCGTACTTAATAAAGTATGCAGTAGTGCTATTTAGTAATTTAAATGATTAATAAATAAAATTTTAAGAGTAAAATAAGTAAAAATTGAAAGTACTAGAATTTTTCTTATTAAGATATCGATTTACGGCTACCATCTACCTTAATTTTTGCAACAAAAAAATAATAAAAATGAATTAACTCTAATTAAATTAATTGAGAGGCCCAGTGGCTCAGGGGAACTGCTTCTCACTGCCATGTCACTGATTCGGGGATCAAATCCCGGATTGGGCGAGGTTGACCTATCCTTTCATCCCTTAAGTGGGTTGATAAAATGGGTACCAAGCATCATTGGGAACTAAACACTGGGTGTTCCGCGTGAGGATGACAACCCTACCGGGACATATGCCTAACCCACCAGAGCCCAGGGTCACGAATGTTGAAATGGGCACGGCAGGCCTTGACCCACTAATGGGCTGTTGCATCTTGGAGAAGTCTAATTAATTGGTCTTCTCATTATATTGCTAATTAATTACTTTCTAGTACCGAATATTGTTGGCCTTCATTTTTGATAAAATGTAGAGCGTACTTTATTTAGAAAAAAGTTTAAATATTTCCCAATGGAATGTTTTTAAGGTCTATTACCATATACAAGACAACTAAATGCATAATAATGTACATCGAATCATAGAAAGAGTCAAAAATAATTTATTATATATTTCATTAATTAGTGTTTTGATTTTTTCACTGAGAAGTATACCCTGTTAACTGCCCCGTAGTTGGCTCCAGCTTTGACCAGTATTTGGACGGCCTCTTTGTAACCAAACCATGCAGCCATTAGGAGGGGAGTCATGCCGAACTGTAAAACATAAGAGAAAGTTCAGTTAGTAGGTACATTGTCAGAAAATTCTGTAAGAAAATAGAGCATTTCTGTTATTTCCCTCCAGAAAATTTCTGTTTCCAAAACAACCAAAATATAACGTAAAGCAATATTTTCATCTGTCAAAAGACACATTTTCTCTTTAAACAGATAAAACCTGTAACCACAGATACAGTTTTTATTTGCATGGAAAACAGCTTATTTCTGTTTTTGATTAAAAAACAACATTCGAAATATAGAAACTACCTCCGTGACCATGATAGTGTAGTGGTCGAAAATAGTGGCTTCGCTTTCAGAAAATGAGAATGTGTATGCGGTCATGAGTTCAATTTTCATCTGACGAACCCAACAATATCCCAACCCAAAATATTTGTTTCCCACAAATATTTTCAGTACTGCTTTTCTACGGGAAAATACTGTCAACTTAATTTTTTCCTTTGCTTTCGGATATTTTCAACTCACAAAATCGTGCAATATCTTTCCTGTATTTTTTTATTAATTCTGATGTTTCGATGTAGATTAAACATCAAAATGAGATAGTTAGATATTGTGTTCAATTATTATTGCTTTATTACTTTTATAAATTTTACATTTTTCTGCTGGGAATGAAGATCTTCATTAATTTAACTCGGAAATTTCGAAGGCAATAAATTGATACCCGTTACTTTACTAGCTTAGTAGTTACATCATAATTCTTCTTTGCACATTACTGTAAAAGTGATAATTATTGTTTTTAATTTTCATTGGTTTAAAGGTTTTAATTCTGTCCCTTGCCCTAAAGGGTCAATGTTCATTGTAATAACACCGTCATAGACCATTTTTAAACTAAAGGTACTAAACATGGTTGAAACGCGATAAACTTTAATTGGGTGGGATTAAATTTTGTGCATTTTTTAACGATGCATTTTTTTTATTTCAGTTTTTTTATATGTCAAAACAGGTGATGCAGATGACACTTTTAACGAGCTTAAGTTTTTTTTCGTTTGAAATATTTTGTGTTTTTTTTTAATTACACTGTGCAAGAATATTATAATTTACAAGAAAGACCTAATTAAAACATACAAAATATGCTTGTTAGATTAAATTAATTTAACCTCGTTTGTGTTGCAGCATTTAATTTTTTTTTGTGATACGCGTGTTTTTATGACTCTAGTTTGGAATTCATCATTTAGTTTTTTAGTTGAAATGAGAAGATCCCCAAAGCACTTTAAATTATAGTTTCAAAAATGTGAATAATTTGCATTGGAAATTTTTAAAAAGAAAAGAAATAAAAAAAGAAAAGAAGGAAATTTTGAAAAGTGGAGGAATTTTTCTATTTACTCTACAAAGTATTTTGTTTTTCTGTGAGGTTTGAACATCGTAACAGTATTTTTAGCGTTTAAGAACTTCTAACAGGGGTAATATGTATTCTAAAAACTCAGAATCTCGTAACAAAGCATCAACATAAATGATTTTATATAGGCATAATATCGTATACACATAAACATGTTACAGAAAAATAACGAAGTTATAATGCTTTTTAATGTTATTCAGTAATTTCAAAAAAATAGAAAACAAAAATACCCATAATAAAAATGATGTGTAATGAGGTTAACTAATCTCACCCAAAAATTATTTGTATAATTTATTTTATTGAAAAAATATTTAATAACGAACTTTTCTTTTACGATTTGTCTGTTTACATTTTCAGGAATTTTTTTTCCAACAGCATTGATCTATTATTTTGGAATGATATAAGTATGCACCTAACACGTTTTCCTACAACTAAACAACTTTATATGTTGAAATTTTCTTACTCTATTATTAATGTCACAACTTTTAAACAGTTCATAACCAAACTATTATTTTTAATTTTATTAACTCTTATTTTATAAACTGTATACTGTGACCCATTTCTTCTAAGGCTTCAGATAGCTTTTTTTTTTAAAGTTTCCGGATACTTAAGTTTCAATCGAATTTCCTTTGCTTGATTTACGATTTCCTGCGTTTGTTTGCGGAAGAAGCCAAAACAGTGTTGGAGGCAATTAAATGTGTCACATTGTAAAAAGTCACTTCGTAGGCCTTCTTCTACTCTGTTAAGGGGACACAGTACCTCAAAAATTGCAAAAATTTCGAAATTGTTTTTATTTGCTAAAATTAAAGTTTAAAACCTTCTAAATAAGTCTACCAAGTTTTAAGAGTGTATCTATATTTTTAAAAAAATTATTCTATTTTTTATGCGGAAAGGTATGATACAAATGCATATAAATGAAAAAAAAATTAAATGCGTTTTTCTTTATGTTTATATTTCCTTGATGACAAAATCTTTAAAACGCTAAGGCTTTTTAAATTACTTATAAAAATTCTAAGGAATTGTGTATACAGTCTGTCAAATATGTTAAGATTGAGAAATGGTATTAAAATTATTTAAAAAATTAATACCTTTTTATAAAGAAATATTAAAGTCGAAAATTGTCAAATAAGCTAAAATAATTAGGGATTTTTTACATAAATATTTTTTATAAAACAACTACAGATGATAAATCAAATTTGGATACCAATTTTTATGTAAAACAGTTTAAAGTATATGAGGAAAAAAATTGGGTTAAAATATTTGTATTTAAAAAAAGCCTTAGCATTTTTTTAAAAGTTCAATTTTTTTTAAATAACTCAAAAAATTAAATTTTTTTATTTTTTTTGTCATATATTGTTTTTAAATATAGATTGAACTGATAAAACATATATTTTATAGTGAATATGTCAAAATTACACATTTTTTTAAAGTGGTTCCGTGTCCCCTTAAAAATGGCTCTTGTGGCCTTCTTCTACACTGTTACAAATGATGTCAAAAGCAGGAGTTTTGAAGGGTATTGTGTACGTCCTATGCCCACTGGGGGAAAATAGTTTTTGTTGGCACTTTTTCAGGAAAAATACTCCATATACAAGATTAAAGGATTTTCTAGGACTTTTTGAACCTTCTTTAATACTATGTGACAAACTGAAAAGCGTAAAATAGTTGTTGGCTTTAAATGTTACAATGATTTTATTCATATTTAATTTGCTCATAAAAACAAAAAGTGAGAAAAGCTCGTAATTTTCGGTGGCGTTTTTCGCCATATTGGATTTCTTAACCTTGAATATCTAGCTTTTTATTCGGCTGAAATAAATATTTGTTTATGTTTGTTGTACATTTTGAAATATTGAATTACAATACTATAAAAAAAGTGTTAAAATGGTCTTTTTCAAAATTTCTGCATTTGCTTTAAGGTATTTTCAAAATTTAATATCCGGTGAAATTTTCACAAGAAATATACCATATATTTTTGTTACGGGATTATTTCGAATGGGGAATTAGATATAATAACAATAAAACAAATATTTTCAAAACTCAAAATTTCGTGTTTCGCCATTTTGGATTCCGTTGTATCAAAAATTTAAAAAATAATGTTCTCTTTGGCTGAAGAATAACTTTTTTTTATCCCTGAGTAGATGTAAATAGATAATCACTATACACAATAGTTTTTTTTATGATCAAGTGGTCTATTCTAACGTATCGAGAGCCGCCTAGATGGCTAGTCCTCAGTTATGGGGAATATGCCGAGTCTGCAAATTGTTGACAGCAAAAAAAAGCAGCCCCGTTGTGAAAAAATTGTCTTCACGTACGTTGGTGAAAACTTTTCTAATTCAGAGAGTTGTCTAAAGTTACTTCATTAATATCTAGTATCATGTAGTTTATAATAGTATTTGTTGTTTTATAAATGAATATTTAGTGCTACACTTTATTCCTAATTGTTAAACACACAGAATGAGTCATTTATTATCTAGTGTGGTATCACTAGATAATAAATTATGTATAATTTAACGTGTTGGAAGAGGATATTTTGAATTATTGCTTTATAGAAATTTATTACGTCAAAATACATAGGAAATATGAAGAACAATTTATCTTAGCAAATTGTAGCTCTAAATATTAAATACCATGGAATCTAATAGGGTGGAATACAACATTTTAAAATTTTGTAAATATCCTTTTTGTTAATATAATTGATTCCTCTTTAAAAATAGTCCTGTAACAAAGAGATTTGTCTATTGCTATCGAAAAATTCACCACTGATTAAGTTTAGGAAAATTCATTCTAGTGATAGGCACCATTTTAATAACGCCATTATCAAATATTTTTGTACTACAATAATTTATTATTTCAAAATGATAAAAAAACCAAAGAAAAACTTATTTAAGCAGAAAAAAAGCTACATATTTAAAGTTGAGAATCTTGAATTATGAAATTTTCTGACTTATTTGTTTTTATAAACAGTTAATTACTTAAAATATTCCAACAAAATTTTTTTTTGGAATGAATGGAATAACCGATTTTTCATTCAAAAAATTCAATATGGTGGAATACGCCTGCTTGTAAGTAGCTACTTTCCTTTTTTTGACATTATAATAATTTCCTATAGAAAATTGTGTATGTAACTAACGAATGTTTCATTAATGGTGACTATATTAGAATTCTATACATGAAACGTTGTAATGAAATTTAATATGGCGGAAGACGCCATCTTGAATAATGGATGGATCACTAACTCGAATAGCCAAGGACTTTTAGTACATTGTTTTAAACACCATTCTGGTGATATCTGCCAAGTTTCAAAACAAATGTAATATTTTTCACTTATTTTTGTTATTATGACTGGTTTATTTTACTATAAATCTTTGATGGACAAGATTAAACTGTCAGGTTTAACAAAAAAAGTACATTATAATGTTATTAAGCAGAAATAAGCCAGAAGAAATTCCGTTACCCTATTTTGATTGTTTTTATATATAAAATTGCGTGTAATATAGTCTACGAATAAATCAACAAAGGATTTTCCGTGCATCCTGTGTCATTTCAACACGGAATATTTTTTTATGATTTAGTTTTTAGTTTAGAATTGCATCTTTTATTCATAGAATGGCAGAGTTGTGAGACGTATTCGAACTTAAACTTGTAAGATTACTAAATTTAAATCGTAATGCTGTTTCAACTAAATCGCGTTGCTTTTATGCTGCCTTCGTATTTTATTTAAACTGAATTTTTAAATCTTTTAATTAACTTATAAAACAGATTTAGCCATACTGCTTACATAAATATACTTATTTACTATAGTTCCCGCCACCCTTATTTTAAACACTTTAGGGATAGAAAACCGAAATAGGTTTTTTTTTGCCCTCGGGTTTGACTGAAAAACCGGTTTTTTCATGAAGCCGGTCTAAACCGGAAACCGGTTTTCTGCGGTAAAAACCGGAAATCGTTTTTTCTCAAAAACCGCCATCCCTATCTTTTCTTATTTGGTTGTCTTCGAGTATAAAACTACGAAGCTGTGTTTTCATTTTTTAAAAAATCGTTCCATCTATTTATACAAATTAAATTCAGTAGTATATAATTAAATAATTCTGAAATATTCTTTTGCATTAGCTAACTTACGTATTTTTATACAGATTTACTCAAATTCATAGAGAAAAAGTATCATTTATATATTTGACCCTTCACGCATAGCATTGATAAATCGTATCACAAGGAGAATAAATATTATAAGACAATAAATAATGTCTTATTTATTGTCTACGCTTCCTTATAAATTACCTCTCTCCACTATTTTTTATGATCAGACAACAAACGTTGGTAGTTTTTTTTCACGATTTCGTCCCATGAATAATAATTTCTTTAATTACCTTTTTTTTAGATAGATATGGGTAGCCAGTTGCAATTTATTTATCTAAAAGTACAGAAAACACCTTTTGGGGGATTTGTAGAATATTTTTCTAAAATCATGTATAGTTTTTTAAGTTCATGTGTTAATTTCAATAATTATTTTGAGTAAAATTTCATTTTTTATGCAGCAAAATAAACTAAATGTGTTATTTTTTCAAGTAAAAAAAAGATTTTTCGTTTCTTAAACTTATTTTTTGGAACTAAAAATGCTACAACCTAGGAAACATCTAAGGGTTTTATAAAGTTTAAATGTGTTTCTAAAATTTTTTAAGAAATCACGCTTGCTACTGCTGAATATTTTTTGCAACATGGTATATGATTCTAGACCTGAACTTGTATTTTTACTACTTTTACTATGGTTTATTTTTTGCTTTTTATGTAAAATTTAGTAGCTTTCAATAATAGTTTTAAAATTATTTACATAAATTCTTTTGAAGTTTAAGTAAGGGAATTAAAGAAACTATTTTTGCATATTTAATATTGCTTAAGACTCAAAAATTGTTGGAAACCTATTTAAAAATTCATATATCCTTTAAAACTTTTCAAGTTAGATTGAATTACCATAAAAATTGACATTAAAAGAAATAAGGGAGTAGTTCATAGAAACTTCTATAGTTAAATAAAAGCTCTAGAGTCTAAGTCTCTGGAGTCTATAAAGATATAGTTAAATAAAGTCTCTAGAGTCTATATTAAATTAAATAAAGTCTCTAATCTCTATCTCTATCTAATCTTTATCTAAAATTATAGTTAAATAAAGTCTCGAGAGTCTATAAATTTTCCATCAATTTATGTTTATTTTAGCAATTGTTTTATATAATAATTTTATAAATATTTACTTTTTACGGTTAAAAATATTTTGGAAACCAAAATAAACGTAAATTTTAAAGCAAAAAAAAAAAAAACCTCAAACAATTTTAATCGTCAGTTTCAAGGAGCACACGAAAACTTTGACATACATAATTTTGTAGCACTTTTAATGTTTAGTATCTTAATTAAAAGAAGCCTGGAGCGAGTATTTATTTTCATATTTTACGTAAAAATTAAAACATTACTTACCTTTGCACGTTAAACGCACAAAAAATTGTTCATAAAAGCAGGTTTATCCATGAATAAATTACCCTAACTATTAAGTTACACACCAAATTTTTAAAACTCGTTCACTTTGAAAACTTTATAAAACCTCACTTAAACTACGCGCAAAACTACCTACGTAGTGCAATCAGACTTTTTAAATAGCTTAAAACTCTCATAACAAATCCGAATAACAATCTTCCGAGGACCTCTAAGACAAATTTCTGGTACATGTACCAAGTTTAAGAGGCAGTTAAGACCTGGTTGCCTTCCACTTTATCATGTCCCAAGAATGTAGTTTGACAACAAATTAACTGTCATTTGTGTCAAAAATGAGTTTCATATTTGAATTGAAAAGCTTAGTGGAAGAACGTGCTAAGTAACATAAAGTGGAAAACGAGAAAATAAGCTTTAAAGTTTTTCGTTTGCACTTAGATACAAAGCGTAAGAAATTTATTTTACTTAAAGTTGCTGAAAAGGGGGAATAATGTTTTCGTCAAAGGAGGAAATAACTTGTTCGTTGACACAAAAATCAATTTTTTCGAAAATGTCACTTAAAACTTTCTTCCACTAATGTTTAAGCTCTTCAATTGATAAATGTAAAAAAGGATCAAGTTACCAGGAAACTTTCCTCACACGCTTTTTGTTTCACTGAAATGTTGAAAAGAAGAAGTGCAGTGGGAAAACCCTCAATAGACTTGTATAATTTTTGGCATACAGTAATTCACATCATTTTAAGGGGTTTGAAACCCAGTTGGAAAGGCAATGTTTTGCATGGAAATGGACCCAGGTTTGCGTGTGGGCAATGCCAAAATAACTGTCAACCTATAAACGTTCTGTGCATCTAAAATGTCCGAAGATTAACACCACGTGTAGAGAGAGTGCAAATTGTATATGATCCAAAGTCCTGACGCTGCTTACGATTTCCCCTTTGCAGTTGCGTTTTGGACGCAAAAGTTATTTAGGTGTCGGCTCGTCACTTGACTGTGGTTCTAAATTACGACGACCGACGTCATTAGCCTCTTTTAGCTATGAGTGTCAGTGTTTAGAAAATGCGTAGTCAAAAATGGGAAAGTTTCTATGATACCACGCTCTCCATACTGTGATTTCATTGGTTGTTTTGATTTCTTTAAGAATTTGTTGAAACAAGCCCATTATAGAACGAATAGTGTTTATTTGATTAAAAAAAATAAAAAGACGAGCAATGATTTTCCACTTTATCACATTTCTATATTATAAAGTCTACGTGAAATTCTCATAACTCACTGACAGTGGAAATTTTATGGAGAATTTAGCCCAAAGTATAAAAAAAATTCATAGGAAAAAAAAATGTAGAACGAATTGGCTTTAAGTCAAATTTCTTAAGGAGAGTTAATTAAAGCATTTTATCTCTTTGTGGTTAGAGATCAAATATCTTACAATTTCTGCATCAGAAAAATCGAAAGAAATGCATGTGTAACGGGAGGAAACCCTTTTTTTTTCATTTTAAGAAGAGTCCAAAGAATTTGTTAAAATGAAATGAAAAAGCATGTTTTGTGAAAATATGAAGAATACTTTTGTGTATAAAATGAGTTTTTCTGTGTATAAAGCTAAATCTGAAAATATGTAAATTTTTTAGTTTCAAATCATACTTTAATAATCTCTGCTGCAGTTTCTAGCTTAAATAAAGCTTTATCTGCATTCATCATGAAAAGAGTAAGCACATTTTACTGGAAAATTACGGCGATGTCGAATAACATAATTAAAAAAAAAAAGGATATTATATTTGTGACAAATGAACAAACATTTGACTAAAAAATACAAGTTTTTTTCTCCATATGAAACTGATAAAAAGTTATGATCTTTATTTTCAAATCAAGACTTTAATAAACCCCAAAGTAGAGTTGAAAGCTACAATTTGAATCACTTGCATGCACAATTTTTAGTTTAGCTTGTGCTAGCAGACATTCATTGACACGTATTTTCAAAGCTTTCCTCTCTTCACGCTTTAGAACATTCGAATTTTTCGAAAATCTAAATCTGTATGATGTATCTCATTATAATTTTAATTTAAAAATTATTTTATCTCAAAATTAGTTTAGCTTAAGTTCCAATTTTGTCCAACTAAGATTGTTATTCCATGAAGAATTGGATGATGGGAAGGGTTCAGTGCAGTTAAAACGTACTGTTTTAATGATGCACCTTAGAGGGAGGCTTTGAATGGGCTTTAATTCGGCCTAGGATTTAAGTTGAAGGTTTATGATCTCGATTTATGGAAAGAGTGTTTTTTATTTATAAGTTTTGACATAATTATTATAAAAAAAACTTAGTCACATTTTGATACTTTCAGGAACAATAAGCGCATCAAATACCTAAAATGATACCTTAAAAAATGTATAGCGTCTTAAAGACTATTCGGCCTGGAATTTAAATTGAAAGTTTGAGATCTCGAAGGGTTAAAAAGATGTTTTTAGTAAAAGTTCTGATACAATTATTTTTAATACTTTTTATTAGCATTATGATAATTTCCCGATCAATAAAGAGTATAAATTCCAAATAATGTTAAAGAGTTGATCTAGCTATTTTTCTAATAATTTTTTTAGCATTATGATACTTTAAGAAATAATAAGAGCACTAATTGAGAGAGAGAGAGAGAGAGAGAGAGAGAGAGAGAGAAAAAATACTTAAAGAGTTATAACCTGGGCACTAACTGGGTTATCCTGGGTTATAATCTGGGCATTTAAAGACTTAAAAATAATATTGTGCTACTTTTCGATAGTTTTTATGTTTTATAAATTGTATGATTTTCTCTTCGTAATAGTGAGTTCAATATTGAATGACTCTAGTACTTTAGATCCAGAAAGATACAAATCCAAATAAAAATGTATTTGAGAAAACTCACATTCTCCAAAGTATAACTAATTCAGAGTGCCATTTTTTTTTATTATCGGCTTGGTCCAATAAAGTTGCAAATTTTTACTCAAAACTAAAAGTATTTTGAAAAATTCAAAATCTAAAAATTTGTGGTTTAATTGGAATATTAGAATTGCAGAGACAAAAATTGAAAACTCCAAAGAACGAATGAAGGTTCTTTGTACTACGGTATACGACTTATAGTTCATTTTGTACATGATCCTAGCTGTTTGGCACTGGATATAAGCAGTAGACACGGTGCAGCATTTGAGTAGCTAAACTTACAAATAAGTGTTTTTGAAAACATAATATACAAAATATTATTGCAGAGTTTTTAAAATTTATTTTTAAAAGTTCGAAATACATAAATGTTTTTTAACTCTTAAAACATATTTGTGTTATTCTGATTTTCCTTTTAGAGAAGACGTTTAAGAGAAAGAAAACATTTGCGAATTTTTATTTTAAAAATTTAGCCTCTATAAAGATTTTTTTTTTGTCATTGATGCTTTATTTTCATAAGCGAGTATACGTGCAACCAGTTTTTATAGTCAGTTTTATGTTTACTGGCAAATGGTTTGAAAAGAAGTTTTAAGTACTTTCGAGGAAATATTTTTACTACTGGAAGTTAGAATTTAACTGCTGAGATTATGTCTGGTATTTCGAAATGTATATTTGCGATATATTTGGGTTCTATGTTAAACCCTGTGTTCACTAAGCATAAAGCGAAAATATAAAGTACTATATAACTTGAAATCACGTATTTGATATGAATTTTTTTATTTAAGATAAAAGTTATCCATGAAAATCCTTTGTCTGTTTACCGTTAAATATTTGAGTTAGGCCTTTTTATTTTAAACTTCAAAAAATATTATAAATGTTTAATGGTTATTTAACTATAATGTGAGGGAAAACGTGTATTGCAGTTGTGCTGTTGCAGTAGCTTATACTTAAAAACGGTAAGCTTATACTTAAAAACTGTTACTTATACTTAAAAACTTTTAGCTTATACTTAAAAACTGTCTTTTTATTTAGTTCAATTTTTATTAATTTGTATAATTATAAGAGCAATTAGAGAAAGTATAATAGTTATTTATGCAACTATTCTGAAAAGTAATGCTTTTTTTTCAACGAGTTGAATAAATTATTTCATAAGAGAGGTACAAGCGAGTGAATTGTTAAAAAACGATTACCATATTTAATACGATTCAAATTAACATAAGCAATAACACTTTAAGTCTTTAGAAAAGTTGAAATTATCATTTAGTAAAATATGTTGAGTATAATGAGTTTTACCTTAAAAAAATGTTTTCACATGGTTGCTGTAATATTTTATAATAATTAGTATTGATTAGTTACGCTAAATTAGTCTACTTTTCTATCTTTTTAATGCATGTGGATTGTTCAATAAAAAAATGAAAATGCGTTGGCACATAATTGGCAAAGTTTTATAGAGTATCATCAATGAATAGTTCAGAATAATTTATAACTCTGTTGTTACTATATTTTTCATGCTTTAAATAAAAGTAATTTAATAATAACACTCTACCTACCTAATATATAATTATATTGGATTTTAGACACGAAAATCCGTAAATGTTTGAAAGAACAAGCCGGGAGTAGTTAATTAGAACTTTGAATACTAGTAAATGTTCATAAATTATTCATTAGAGCAGGAACATCGAGGGACAATAAATGTTTGTTAAATTAAAGTCTCCAATAACAAAAGTACTATTCCAATTTTCTCCACTGTTTCAAAAGTTCTCCACTTGTTATCAAAATTAAGTTAAGAATATATTCTGGCTGTCTACACTTATGTGCATATGCTATATAAACACTTACTATCCTTATTCAACCAAGCAAAACTTGTAACAATATTAAGCGAGACAGTCTTTTGCAGTTATTGTTACAATGATTAATTTTCTCAAAACTTATATTGCAACTATTTTTTAAAATATATTTAATCAAATTTCGTGTTAAAAACCAGAGGTAAACCTGATCGTGGAATCTCAAGCGCTTCAAATCAGCAAAATGAATCCAAGCTACAAGAAATTTTAGGAGTTCGGTTTAAGGAATCTAGCATTTTTGTGTTTTTTTCTTTAATTTTTAAGTGCAGAGAATGGGACTTACAATTACATCTTGGTAAAATGAAGAGTACACTGGAAGAACAGCTTGATTTCTTTAGAGTCTTTCCATAATTGTGTCTGCTTGGCTTACATTGGAGACCGGAAACAGGTTTTTATTTTGGTTCTTCATTTGCAGTACAAACGTGTGAATCATATCCACTGATCTCTGTCGTGAATCAGGGCTGCCGCTAAAGATAAACAAAGCGAGTAACCGGTTTCTTTACACCAGTTTAGGCGATGTCATCCCCAAATAGGCTATTAAGGAAAGCCTTCTACGAAATAAAGCGGTTCTTCCCCTGTACTCTTGAAATTAGTGAACTTAAGGGGGAATGGGCGTGCAGGACTGGGGGTCTCCAAACTCAAGTGCCTCAATGTTAATCCAATGGCGAAAAATTATTTTCTTTGCCACATTTCTCCGGCTGTATTGGATATTTTTACAAGCGGATTTTTTTATGTGATAAATGTAGCTGACTTACAGGTCTCTATCTTCCCACTTTTTGAAATTAGTACGAATATTTGTTTTAATATTCAATAAATTATTTTACACAAAATATTCGAAGCAATTTCAAAAAGTGGGAAGATAGAGACCTGTAAGTCAGCTACATTTATCACATAAAAAAATCCGCTTGTAAAAATATTCAATACAGCCGGAGAAATGTGGCAAAGAAAATAATTTTTTCCCATTGGATTAACATTGTGACACTTGAGTTTGGAGACCCCCGATCTTGCACGCCCATTCCCCCTTAAGAATGAGCATAGAATGTCCGTTACCTTGTCAGTGACTTCGATGTCGCACTTTGCTTGCAGGAGTAAGCTCAGAATTTCTATGTGACCCTTGGAAGCTGCCCAGTGCAATGGAGTTCGGTCCATCTGAAATTCAAATATAATATAAGCTAACACCAACGCGATACTCGTTAATAAGTGGAAGGTGTAGTTACAAAAATCCCGTTCCCCAAAGAATAACTAAGATATAGGGTCCGACACGTTAATTGGCGACATAATCCAATTCATTTTAACATTATCAAAATTCGCTAATGAACAGACTGGGCCCTATATCTTATTTGTGTTTCAGAGAATGTGAGTTTTGCATTAACACCCTTCAAATACTTTATAGTTATGTGGTTTTAAATTGTTCTTAGACAAAAACCAAACTCTTTCATGAATTTGTCAATTAATACCCCTGATATCATCGAAATTTGTTCCGTTGTATTTCTTCCTTTTTATTTCGTTAATAGATCATGTGATTTGTGAACAAACGTCTCTTAATTATATAATTTGAAATATGGACAATGGTTTCATAAATTATTTATAAAATGTTTTGATATCTGAATTTGTATTACAGATATGGAGTTTTGTTTTATATATTTCACTCGTATCAAACCCTTTCAAGTAAAAATCGACTTACGAATACTTCCGACAGAAATCAATTCCACAATAATTAAGAACAATTTTATGCAATGTAGAACTTAACATGTTATTTTTAGAGTAAAGGCTAAGTAATAGAAAATAATTAAAAAAAATTTTAATCTTTAAAAATAAAGTTAGATTGTAATATTTTTTCACTTATACTTGTTTTCTTCTTTATACTAATGGGTTTAAGAAGAGAATTTAAAAAAATGATAATATTGGGAACTACATTTATTAAATATTGGGAACTTTTTGTAATGTATAGTTAGTCGCAAGCACATACACAAAATATGTATCGTTGAAAAGAATGCCGTGAAATAAAATTAAATTATGCCTTTTTTGTACGGGGAATTCTGCAGCTGAAAGAAGAAAAAACGAAGAGAAATAATTAAAGAAAGCGGAAGTTATGACTTTGTTTTTCAAAAAAAAAAAAAAAATGCAGCAAAAACGGATTGAAAAGAAACCTATGATCATTTAAACCAAAAAAATCTATGGAAGTAAAGAAGAGGGAAGATATTAGAAGACATTGAGCTAAAAAAAGTTCTAAAAACTGTTAAAGGATGCACTGATTGATTCTTTTAATTCAAGTTTGTATTCTTCACGTAAGCCATTTAAAAGTTCTGCATCATTTGGATATTGGTCCTTAATAGGGTAAATAAAATTAAGAATGAATTCTAAAACTTGGTTACTTCCAAAGTTATATATCAATCAGATGAGAAACATTTCCAGCTAATATTCTCAATTTGTTACTATCCTGTGCCGACAAGTGTGTCTCTTTTCAGCCCCAGGACACAGCAAAAGCCCCATTGGTGGAATTACGAAATGCAGAATAAGAGAAGCAACACTTTGAAGATAAAGATAGCTAACGTTTCAATAATGCTAAAAGAGATTTTGCAAATCAACCTGATCATAGGGGAAATAGAGAGAAATGAGTAGGAAGATTTAATTAGTACTGATGTAATCGACAATGAGCTGAATGCAGGCTATCAAATACATTATCTTTTGCAGGGAAATGAATAATTAAATATTTTTACTACCAAATATTAAAGAATGAGAGTTTTCTACATAAAAAACAGCTTAAAAAATAAAAAATACCAGAAAAAAGGAAAACATGTCATTAGTAGACATGAAAGAAAGGAAGATTGTGAAATTGCCTGTGAAGGATTTTAATTAAAGAAGTAACCTGATATTTCCAAATTTTGATTTTAATAAACATTTAATGAGCAGAAATTATATTTGTGTGGCTGTACAGTGATTGTCATGATTCCACTGTAGTGTAAGTCAGATGAAATATTAATTTTTATTTTGAATAATCTGGTTTTATTTTGGTGTTTTTTATATTTTAACAAAATTACCAAGTAGTATTAGTTTTATTACTCCTTTAATTGTTATTTAAATAGTACTCATTTACGCTATTCAGTCTAATAGTTAATTTTACTTGCGTCACTTTTACATGAAGACGCTTTAAATGGAACTGCAAATATTACGCCACTACTCCGGTAGCGTAAATCTCTCGAGTGTTCCTGTGTATAATTGCTATTTCCGTTTTCCCGATAATTTCATTAATTTGTAATACTCCTAATTAGAGAAAGAGATTGCAAGTTAAACGCCCATTTCCGAAAAATATAACGATGAATGAACTAGGAAATGTGAAAAATTTTCCGATAGTTGGACAAAGCAATACGCTGTTGTTTTATTTTAATGAACTAGAAAAATATAACTATTGGAGAAGTGCCCTTTGTAACTGGCATTGTTAATTAATCACAGCCGCGTTTTTTAAAATTTTATTTTTCACAAATATGCATGATCTGGTATATCTTACGGTTTAAATAAATGTTATAGCATAAAGAAAAATGCTGACTGATTTTTATATAATCAGAAAAAAAAAACTTAAGTTAAAAAGAAGTCACTAATTGGATGGAATTATAAAAAATAAACCAAATAACAATAAATGTAATTCAGTCTACCAGTGTCTTGACATTTTAATAAGTTATATTTCATTCTATTTTTTTTTTGTAATATTCAGTTGATTGGTTTTTATGAAAAAAAATCTTACTTATTATATGTAATATTCAGTTGATTGATTTTTATGAAAAAAAACTTAATTTGTGCAAAAAATCTTCCTTTTCGTGCAAAAAATTTACTTATTCAAATAAATGATCGTTATGTTATACTTTCACGATAACCACGATCAAAAGTTACTTTCGAACACAAGTACGCAAAAGTGGCTTTTTCGCATTGCTTCATCTTTCCCCAAAACATAATTTTCATATACTAATAGGAAATATCAATTAAAGCACAAGAAATAAAATTACACTTAATAGCCGATTTTTTAAATTTTATTTTTCACAAATATGCATTATCTGGTATCTTACAGTTTTAAAAGTCATAACATTAGAAAATGCTGACTAATTTTTATGTAAGCAAAAATATTTCCTTCCATTTTTTGTAATATTCAGTTGATTGATTTGTATGAAAAAAATCTTACTTATTCGTGCAAAAAAACTTACTTATGCGTGCAAAAAATTTTACTTATTCAAATAAATGATCGTATAGTCACGCTTTTACGATAACCACGAGCTAAAGTTACTTTCAAACACAAGTAATCAAAAGTGTCTTTTTTGTATTGCTTCATAATTCCCAACAACTTAATTTTCATTTAATAAGAAATATCAATTAAAGCACGAGAAATAAAGTTAGACTTAAGAAAACTTTTGAGAAACTTAGCAATCGTTATGCAATGAGGAAATAAAAAATTAATGTTACTTTCCGAGTAACATTGATGAACTTGATAACCAGAAATATAAGTCCTTATTAGGTAAAAGACTATCGCCGCCCCGGTGGCGCAATCGTTAGGATGCCAGCCCTTGGAGCTGCTGGGGTCGGGTTCGAATCCCGGTCTGGCATGGATGTTTGTGACCGTCAATAAAAGTTGTTATTTGTCTATGTGTTTGTGTTGTCCTTTCTTTGTGTGTCTCTTGTGATTGTAAAAACTCTTTCTATGTGTGTCTGTCCCACTTGACGAAAGCTTATAAGCGGTTCTCTGAACAAGCACACAAGCTCTAATATATATTTACCTACTTATCTACCAAAAGACTACCTATTTACAAATTATAATTTCCGGAATTGACATCTTAAGTAAAATTTCATAACGTATTCTTAACATTGTGACAATTCGTATTACTTAAAGTCAAGTTTAAAATAAAATAAATCTATACCTTAAATTCAATGTCTAGAAGTAATTAAATCATAACAAAGTAAAGATATCTATTAAAAACATATTAATACCACAAGTTTATTTTCCTAAATCATTTGAAATACATGCACAATTTTGTAAAACATCTTTTTGCAACAGTGAGATTAAGCCTTAAACCTTAATTAAAAGAAATGCAAGCTGTTTAAAATAAACACGTTTTGATGACATTCAATTATACACGGATTAAATGCGTTCAACTTTCACAAAACCGCTTATTATAGCGCATCTGCATGCTGTTCTGTTTCGTAAAAAATGTTTACAAACAATTACATTTTTTGTCAAAATATTCCTTGTTTTATTTGATTAATAAAATTTAAGTTAGATTGAAGTTGCACAAGAGATCAAAATAGGGTATTAGCAAAGAAATTTGTTAATTTGAAAGAGTGTAATGGGAAGATGACCGACATTTTAACTGATACCAACGAAACATGATGATGCATATACAGAGTCAAGTTATTAATGAGTCGCGGCAGCTATCATGTGCACGACTCACTGTACAGTGTACACATTTTATAATGCATATAAATTTTGTTTTTATTGGCAGATAGAATTACAAGTGTTGAATACCACATTTGAACCCAGGACAACTGATAATATAACTTCAGTACTTTATTAGACGATAACTGTTTAGTACGCGAGGTCAAAAGGTCTGCAAGGTCAAACGTGAAGCAATCTTGTTTTTTGTTGTCTATTATCAAAAAGTATTAGTTTCAAGAAATATTTAATATTTTATTGATAAATCAATACTTTTTCATTAATATTTATTTTACCAAGCAAAAGCATTGTAGAGAAATTTTTTTTTCAAGTGTCTTTCTTATTACAAACATAATAAAAATTTTCTATATTATAATCGTTTAAATTTATCATACCATTTCATTGGTATTTTCTTAAGCGTATAAATATATTTTGTTCCTTAAGGACCCTGTAACAAAGAAGCTTATTTCGTATCGAAACCTTTCAAGCGTACTTTAGGTTTCAGGGGAATTCCATTTTATTTACGTAAAGAAATTTATTATCATAAATACCGATCTAAAAATTTTAATGCTTCATACTAAGTAAGAAACTGAAATATATTGACAATAGAGAGAATATTTTTAAAACTTGTCTTTAAAAGTTTATTTTGTGAGAAATAAAAGGTGAACTAACACCCAATAAATTAATTTTGATAACAAATTAAAATGGCTTAATTGTTATATTTCGCGTTACGTAAAACCTCCGTTTTCACATTCCTTAGATTTACTTCCGTTCTCTCTTCGCGCTAAATTGTTTACGTTTGAAGAGCTTTAATCAATCATTGAAAACTTTTAAATATTCCAAGTAAAGCTTCCATGGTACTGGTATATTGTATTGAATGACGCTGACAAGGAACATAATTTTGATCACAGAAGTATGAACATAATTATTGTTTCTGTTGGAAGTCCTAAACATTCAATATTACATAAACTACAGTTCTTGGATAAATATCTTATCTATAACAGTGTCCTGCTTTTAAAAAAAATTCTGAAAATCAAAATACTTGGCAAGAAATATTCATTTGATTTGCACTTATGCACAAATATTAAGGCACTTAACTTAATAGGCAGAATACAGCGGGGTTTTACGAAAAATATTTATTTTTTCATTTTTCTGTCTCTCTTCCCATTGATTTTAACACATTTAGTTGAAGACAAGATATGTTTAAAATAAAACTGTAGTAGAACCACACAGCAAATAGAAACATTATGTCCTAACTTTATAATATTGTTTCCTCTGTACATATGTGTCTAGCCAACAAATTTAGAAAAGCAAACAATTTAATACTTTTAAATAATTCAACCTCTTTTATCTTTTAACCACATTTTAATATTTTTACTCAGAAATTTTAGTTTTAAGTCTAATGGTACTGTGTTAGCTAAAACTATTTCTCACTTTTACAAAAAAAATTAGCATTTCGATGACAATGCATACACGCAATACCTGTGAGCTTAGTTTATCAACAAACATGCAACTCACGCACTGTCAGCCTTTGGTGAAGTTGAAATGTGCTTTAAATTTGCTTTTAGAAAACGCATAACCACAAAACGTGATGCATTGTAATTATGCGACACATTTTATCATTTGAAACTGTGCCTTGGTGTCTATGGTACTGATATATTGCATTGGGCGACGCTGACACAGAATATAATTTGGATTATTGAAGTATCTAGAATAATTATTGTCGCTGTTCGAAATAGTTCAATTTGCATGATTGCAGATATTTATCGTTTACTATTGTGACATACCTTATTTAACTAAACATATAATACTTCCTGTGGACGAACAGTACGGCATAGGCAATCGAACTTTATACCTACGAATTGACAAGAATTGACGTGTTTTGGCGCCATTGTTACGCGGTATTACTTTCTTTTGTTATTGTCTTGTTTGGGCCGTTTGAATTTTATTCGACTTTATTCCCGCTGCATTTAATGACTCTTTAAATTGCTCAGATGTAGGCTGTGATTAGATTGTCCTAAGAACACGTGACACTATGCGATATGTTGGAATAATCTAATATTTTAAAATTAGCTTTAGGTTTGAAAGGCACAAAATGTGTAATTTTAGTTTTCATCAACCATTTAAGCAAGGTATAAGTTTTAACAAGACAGTCTAAGAGTTTCAAAAGGGCTAGTATCTGAACGCTAAAACAAAATGAGTTGCGCCACCGGAACACAAAAAAAACCACTGCAACACCTCACTATTGATGTTCATTAATCGTTAGTTCAAACTAAACCGCAATACAAACACAGTGTAAAAAGAGAAACACTGATCACAAAGACCGTGGGAAAATAAATTCTCTATACGCATGCAAAAACTAAGGAGACGGGACCCGGATGGCCAAGTGGTTTGGACCATTGTGCTAGCAGTTTTCGCGCTGGTAACGGATGCGGGTTCGATACCCGCCTTTTCCCTGGTTGTACTTTCCTTTCTCTATGATAGTAAAAAATTCTTTCTATGTCTGTCTTAATTGAAGAGGGCTTATGTAAGTGGGTCTCTGATCAAGCACACAATCCGAAATATATATGTACATACCCCTACCCCCTAAGGAGAAAAGAAGTACATAATATCGATGCCAAAATGCTTGGGGGAAAGTACATAATTTCGACACAAGCTCTGAAACCTATTGCATGCCTGCTCAACCGTCTGCTCTTAAATTGTTTCTTCATTGCGATGGTTAGAATCGGACATTAGTGCTGAATGCAACATCCATTTCCAGTGAGTCGTAGAAAGGAACAATTCAATTAATGTAGTTGTGATCACAGGTATTTTTTTTTGCCTGAAGTGAGTATTAGGTCTTTTGATTGCGATTGAGGTAAAGATCTATAGAACATACTGGATAGTCAGCTAGGTTTTCAGAAAATGTAATCAGGGATTGAGGTAAAGATCTGTAGAACATGCTGTATAGCCTGCTAGGTTTTAAGAAAATGTAATCAATGAAAGATTCCAGTTTCTAACTATTCGGCTTTCTCACCAAAGTTGGCTCTTGTTTTGCCTCGTTTTTGCCGACTCACCAACGCTCATTACCATTATAGTTTGGCGATAAAGTTTCAAACTTGAAGCAAATAACGTCATTTTTTGCTAATGCGCATGATCATCTATTCCATTAAAATGGCATCCCCGTTTCACAAATTAAGATTCATTGCGGAAAGATATATTTCGTAATGTATTTTGGTCTACGTCGAAGTAATTATTCTGTTGCGATGGTTAGTATGACATTTGTGCTGACAATATTTTCGGTCAAATGACAAAATCCTGAATGTTCAAAAACACACGGATATAGAATTGGACACTGTTAAACCTATAGTTTTCAATAACCGCCAATTCCTAGAATTCGCCCATTCTTGATTTTGTCATTTGACTGAAGATATCATAAAAATGTCACATGTAAGGTAAATCAGGAAAATCCCCATGCTTCATAAGTGAAAACTATATTGATGCAATGTATTTTATTCATTTTTAGCCTTTAACAAGTTTAAATAAAATTATTTTCGTGTTTTAGATGATTATTAGTTTACTATTTAGTAACACGCATATTTAATTTTAATAAATTAGTTCCTAAGTAGCATCTTTCCTTATTTTTTAAAAACTAAATTAAACTCATTATCATCATTAATACGAAATTACATTATTAATACGAAACATGTCCTTACATTTTTGATAAGTATTTTACCATATTATCAACTATGTTTAAGAGTTTCTACATAGTCATAACGATATGTTACTTCCCCCCCCCCCCCCCCAGTATAGTTGATAGATTAATTGTCGCTACAGTCACGTTCTCCTTTGCATGCAAACTTCTAGTTCTCCCCATTCCGTCAAAAAAGATCTTGATCGCAGAACGTAATAACTGTCTTAAGAAACAATTTTTAATTATATTTTAATGAGGAACTGCCTTGGGTAATGTAACTTGATATTTAATAGTTTAATTAAAAAAGTATTGATTTACTCTGTTGTTGATTCTTGTGTTAAGCTAGATAATTATATAATAGATGTGTTAACATATTTTTCACTTTAAAACCTGAAGAACTGCATAAAACATATTTTTTTAGATATTCTATTCATAAATTATTTTTTGAAACATTTCTAGTTTATTATATTGAGTTAATCACGTGAATTTTGTAATCACTTAAAAATATACTTGCAACTGACACGATAAAAAAAATTGATTTGATCCTAACTAAACCTATATGTAAAACAATTTTTGAAACTTAAAACCCATTGGGAAGCCGGCCCACTGGCACAATGGTTAGTGTACTAGCCTTTGGAGCTGCTGGGCTCGGGTTCGAATCCCGGTAAAGGCATGGATGTTTGTGTCTGTCAATAAATGTTGTTATTTGTCTATGCGTTTGTGGCGTCCTTCTTTGTGTGTCTCTTGTGACTGTCTCTTCTGGCGAGCGGGGTAATGGGCTATATAGCTTACGCCCTTCCCTTCTAGAGGGCGCAATTCACTGTCATTTGTCATAAAACCCATTGGGATAATAACAAATGCATGGAAAATCAAATTGCAACAGATTCAGAAAAGGGAAGACTATGAGAGGCGTAACTTTCTTATTAAACTGACATATAGTAATTAAAAATAATTTGTTTTTTTTTATTTGTGTTGAATTCCTTACTTACATGCCCTTTGGCGTTGAGGTCAACTTTGAATTCAAGTACTTTTTTGGTTTGTTCGACATCGTTTTTTAAGGCTGCTTCAAGTAACTTCAGTTCGTTCTGCTGACCTGAAAGAAAAAGAAAATCTTGTATTATAAGCATACTAGTTTTTACTGGTTATTATAAGTATACTAGCTTTTACTGGTTTTTATAAGTATTCAAGTTAAGTGGAATTTGAAGTATGTTAGTCATACTTGGAATAAAATCAGAAACTTTTTCTCAAGAACTTAAATTTTCATTTCAACAATTTAAATACATTAAATAATTTGGGCGTTTGAAAATCATATGATTATTTGTTTTGAAAGACTATAACATTTATTTCACGATCATTAACTAATTACAAAGAATAATTAGCTCTGTTATTTTTGAATCATAAAAACTATTTATATGCATAATTGTTCTAAATAGCTTATCTTCAAAAATTCACCCATAAATATATAATTGCAAATATATTACGATAAGAACATAATCCAATTTTGCGCTTAAAAATGCAAAGAATTTAATTAAAAAAATATTACATTTAATTCCCACATTTAATGTAGTTTTTGAGTAGACAATTACTTTTGCGCACTGGCGTAGTTGTTTTTTTAAAATATCCATAATTTTTATGAAGCGAAGTAATATAATCTTTTTGATAAACACCTTTTTATAATCTTCCGTCAGAATACCCTTTAAAAGTATCGCCTAATTGCTGAAGCTATTTCGCAAAAATATATCTTAAAAGTCTCTCTTTAAAAAAAAAACACCAATTGTAGTTTTAAAAATCCCCATGGCAAAAGCAAAAATATTTGAGCTATATTTTTTGTAAATGTCAAATGCAAATATTCATTCTTAATTCTTCACTTTGTTTAAAAAATATTTTGATAAAAATAAATAATATTAATGCAAGTTTTGGATTATTGTTATTTGTAAATTTAAGTTTTGATACGAAACACGAACGCTTAACTTAAAGTTAAACTAAACCGAATTTCGTTCAGATTTAATTTATTTTAAACCAAGAATAAAAGTAAAATAGATACACAAAATTAATTTAGTTTGCACGCTATGCTTTTCAATATTGTATGTTAAGTATAAAGAACATATCTGAAATTAAAATTGGGACTGGGAGCTGGAATTTTATATTTGTTTCGGTAACCCATGATCCCTTGTCGATAAACATAGAATAAAACAATAATTGATGCGTAAAACTTTTATAAAAAAATAAATGCAAAGTTCTTTAACATTATGCCTATGGGAGACATATTGTAACTTAGAACCGCTAGATGACATGTTTCGCTTGTTATTCTGTGTGGTTGTTATCTTTTGACTTGATATTCTCTATATATTATATTCAATCAGATAAACTTAGCCTTATGTCAATACTGCCTTTATTTGAATAGTACTTTCGAATTCCTAAACATGTTATGTTAAAAGCCGTTTCAAAATATCTTGTTATGCCAGCCATTTATTTCAACAAAAAATGACGTAAAACACGAAGTCAAGCACGATTTTAGAGGCCTTTTAAGTCAAGTTCTTTGAAGATTAATTTTTGTAAGCATTTCACATAAATGTTTTTAAGATAGAGTATTAATTACTGGAAATCGACAAGCTTGTTTTTGTATTCATAGCACAAAAATGTTGTATTTTAGGGCTTAAAAACTCAAGCTCATTAAAGTTAAAAGGCCACCCATTAGAATATTAATTGTAATTAATTTTTTAAATCTTTGAAAACATTCTTTTATTATATAGATTTGTTTAAAAAAAAGGTTTTTATGAAGAATACATGGAATGTAGGTTTTTCTGGGGTCTCAGGAGAATATACCGTGTTAGGATATACGAAAAATAAAATTGAAGTCACAACATATTAAATGCTATTGCCTTTCTGAAAGTGTGAGCTTTAACAAAATTAATTTTAATATATTCGTATCATAAAACTAAATCGTATCTTAAAATTAAACAGACACGAGTCTTTAACTAAATTCTTAAGTTACGTAACAAAACAATTTAAGGCTTGTCTTGATAACGTTTAATTTTAAAAAATGTATATCTTAAGCCGGCAGTTTAAGATTCATAAAATTAAATTAAATTTCGTGTCCCCTAACGATGAATTTAAATTTATCTTCATTTTTAAATGTACATAAAACATCGTTTAACTACTCTCAGGTTAAGTAATCTCATTAGTCTACAGAAAATAACATTCACTATAACTTTGCTACAACAAGATACAATAACATATTAGAGCTAATTTTATCGAAAACTCTTATTAAAATGATATACATGGTAAACTTTATGTTTTATGCGTATTTGTGTTTAATTAACTTCACTTGCAGCTTAGTAATTATAATTTTAATTTATTTCACTGAAACTCACGTACGGCATAAAATCCATAAACCACAAGAGTTGCAAAATTTTTAAGAAGTAATTAAGGTATTGGATAAGCTCTTAACTCATAAATAATAAATTATTGTGTGTGTTATTTCGTCTTATTAAAAGCAATTTATTTTAAGATTTGATGTGCTAACAAATTAAAAAAGCTCAGATTACGTTATAAAAAAAAAGAATAAAACATTACATTTTTCATTTGTTTATTTTCTATAAACGTATTTATCATAAAAAAGATTGTATCGGCCATTCTGAAAGATCCGTCGTGTTCTTTTTTTGTGTGCAAAAACTAACTTTTTTTTTTACGGAAATGAGGTACGTCCTGTTGTTTGCAAAATATACATTTAGTTTTAAGTAGTCTGTTTTACGGATAATATATCATAAATAATTGTATAAATAATTTAACAAAATTTAAGCAATCTTGTAATGTGTTTTCGTGGTTTTACTTTATTTTTAGAATTTTAAAATAAACGATTTATTTTAATGCTTTAAAACAAGCATAACCACCACTACCTGATTATACAGTAAAAAGCATCACCAGATAGAAAACAAAACCGATGCCACCAATTTATTTCCTAGCAATAAAACATATATTTACTTGCGACGCATATCAAAGTAAAAGCAAGAGAGCGTATTTTCTTCCCAATGACAGGAAAAGATTTTTAAGGAAATACTTTTAAAAAAAGCACTCAATGCATAGCTGAATATAAAACTGGTCAAATCCACAGGAAGTTGTCCGTATAAGCTACTTCTACCAGTAAAATGTATGGGGAGAGAAGCTGTATTGGAAATGCTTCTATGGACTTGGTAATATTTTACATTTAACTATTTATATGAGGCAGCAGAAAGGAAAATTGATGACAGTGACTGTCACGCAGAATTAGGATGCAGTACTGTTGCTGTCGTTGTAAAAGTATTATATGCAAAAAAATGATTGTCATGTTTTGAATTTTTGTATGAGTTTTAGATTTCTAGTTTTTGTTGAGATGCTGGCATTACTTTAAGTAAATTTCTTTACAAAAGTAGTTTTTATAAATACAGATATTTAAGTTGAATGTGCAATGATTAATTAAATTTAATTGTGGAAATAAATTTATCATGATACATTAAGAATTAAAT
Source organism: Hylyphantes graminicola (assembly GCA_023701765.1). Classification (NCBI taxonomy): domain Eukaryota; kingdom Metazoa; phylum Arthropoda; class Arachnida; order Araneae; family Linyphiidae; genus Hylyphantes; species Hylyphantes graminicola. The sequence goes on along the minus strand of CM043118.1, from coordinate 20,312,504 downwards.
GTTATAAAAAAATTTAAGAGACCTTTGTTTCATTCTAAAATAAGGTGAATTTTTACTGGAAACCGTGTTTTTTTTCGTAATAATTTTTGTATTTACATTGTAGGCAACTAAATGCAAAATTTTGGTTTTACATAACATAATAATTAAATAACGTCAAAGAAAGAATGTAACTTGAATTTTTCCAGTCCACTGACGGAATGGTTAGTGTACTAAAATTTGGAGCTGCTGGACTCGGGTTCGAATCCCGGTAAAAAGCATGGATGTTTGTGCTTGTCAATAAATGTTGTTATTTGTCTATGTGTTTGTGTCGTCCTTCTTTGTGTGTCGCTTGTGACTGTCTCTTCTGGCGAGCTGGGTAATGGGCTATAAAGCCTACACTCTCCCTACTAGAGGACGCAATTACTGTCATTTGTCATAACGAAAGAATGGAATTTGAATTTTAGCCTTTATACATGTTTGAATGTTTAAATAAAATCAATTAACTCATTGAGTAACAACTATGAAACTAGGGGGTGAAACAATCCAAGACTTTTAATAATAGATATTTGACACTTTCTAACCTTTGTTCATGTGCTAATTTCTCGAAAATATTACGATGCCCGCCAAGCGCAAACTCGTGTGCTAAATTTGAAGTCGGTAGTTCTTTTCCTATTTCAGCAATATCTTTAAACCTAAAAAAGATCTATGGTCGACGAATAATTAATAACCACTTTTTCAGAATCGACAACCTTAAAAGCGTATAGAAAATACAAAACCTTCAGTAGCGATTTTTAACCACCATCTCAATATTTTCACTGCTTTATGTTTTATATCAGGTAATTGAAAGAAAAAAGCTTATACATATCATAAGTTGCAGTTTTCAATAAAGGGTTGCGGTTATTTCTTAAATCTATAGATGCCAACAGTTTGAAGTGGTCTTTCTTTATTGAATAGCTAACAAAAACCACACTAGGTAACTTAAAATATCAGTTGCTGAAAATAGGATCATAAAATTTTTTCTACAAGAGTTTTCTTATGTCCAGGTATTTCTTTATTACATTTTATTTTCTGTTTCGTTTCGTTTTTGATTGCATCTGACTTATATAAGTTACTTATCTCTAAAAAAGCTAACAATCAACGATACAGCAAGTCTTTATAGACCTACAAGCCTTCATCCCACCAAATAAAATAACGAATTTTCCTTAGAGCGACCAACTCACATGTCCAATGTTATACTATAGGATTTCAATCCTTTTTCTTCTAATATACACAACAGTCTATTCTACTATTTTCTTCCGCTAACAGTATTTATTCGTGTCGATGTTATCTTAACAGAAACCGTTTGGATGATTGAATGTATCCAATAAGTGCGGTCTTTTATCATTGTTCTATTATGACAATCAGGATCATCTGGATAGATATAGTATATTCTGTAAAAGTTTGGGGAATTTATCGATTTTGTTTCTTTTACAGGTTATTTTGCTAGGGAGGCACACCAATAGTGTCATACCTGTAAATAATTGGAAGTTATTTTATTTTTTGTGGAAGACTATTTATTTTGTAACTTATCAAATTTTTGTATTTTTCATTTGCAAGGTTTTTTCTACAAGTGTTGCACCCCAATACTGTTTAATTAATATTTAGTAGTATATTTAATTTAATGGCAGTGGACGAATTGTCTTTTAACTGTAAAAAATTAGTTTTATTTGACTAGATCACACGTTCATTTTATAAATGTTTTTATGTTAGATAAAAAAATGTAATTTTACAATATTATTTATTTGTACACTCTTAAAACAAAAGAGTGGAATCCACTTCAGTTGGAGAAGTGCATTTTCGACACTGGAAAGGAGTGAATATTAACTCAGACTGAGTTAAAATCACTCGTTTTGAGTGATCCTGTCAGAAGTTTAGCACACAAAGGATCCACTCCTTTCGGGGAAGTGCATTTTCTAGACTGGAGGAGTGAAAATTACTCAGACTGAGTTAAAATCACTCGATCGTTTTATGAGTGTACGCATATAATTTCATGATATCAGTCTTAAACATTTTCCTTTACTATGCAGCATTCAAAAGTTAAAGACTGAAATATTAAAAATTTTATATTAATGTACTAATTTTTTTTAATATTTAAGTACTGCAATTTTCTTGTAAAAGTGTGATTTTTGTTGATTTCCACAACGTATGTGAGCGTGATTCACTTAAATAAAAATGTTAGAAAACTTTTCTATTTAATTTGAACGTTTTAGCAATAAGTGAAATGGAAGCGTTTTTCCCTGTCATCGACGTAATGACAGAAGAAAAATTTGAATAGAAAATTCAATACTTCCGAAATCTTTTCCCAATACTTTTTCCGGTATAAAAGTCGACAGGAAACTATTAAACTCTTGCTATTTTCACAAAGAATTTGTCATAACTTAAATAACACAGATCCACACACCCTTGGTAATTTTTAGTGTGATTTATAGGGCTATAAAAATAACGTTATGAAAGATTTATAATTCCGTTGGTGTAACTCGCGTTTGAAAAACTTTTCATAGTTAGAAATTTATTTTTCTTAGTGTTAAAACAATAGATTAAGAGAAGTTTTATTATCGAGTAATATAGTAAAATGCTTTTAAATGAAAAAGACAATTGGACACAAACAATCAGTTTTTTTTATTTTTATGCAGTGATGCCTACTAATTATGTGCAGACAGTGGGCATCGCTGCATCATACCCTCAATGAAACTTATGCATCTGACATTATACGTATAGATTTTTCTCACTAACTGGTTATCGTACAAGGAACAAGGGGCCCGGATGGCCGAGTGGTTTTGACCATTACGGTAGCAGTCTGCTAGCAGTAACGGATGCGAATTCGATTCCCACCTTCACCCTGAGTGTACTTCCTTTCTATGTGAAAGTAACAATTCTTTCTGTGTCTGTCTTACGTGACGAAATCTTATTAGCGGGTCTCTGATCAAGCACACAAGCCGGAATATATGCACCTACTACCCCTCTCTTCCATGGAACAACAAACAAATACGACGTTGCCTTTTGGTCATCGTAATGTGTTTTGTAATTTAATATGTACCTAGCTAATAATTATTTATCTATAAATTAAAATTGAATCTTGTTATTCCCTTATTAAATTATATCTCGATATGACCATGTTCAATGTCCTACACCTAACTTTTGAAATATCTTTTAATTCTTGCTTTTTAAATATTGTTTTAATACCAGAACTTGAAATTATTTGCAGTCATATTTCACTTTTATTATTAAAGTATAATTCCAGACTTCCCATCATTACATACAAAAATAAATTTAATGAAAACTTGATTAAAAGTTTTATTGTTATTATATTAAGTGAAAACTTTAACGATTGCGAAAGAGTTTACATTATTTATCAAAAAAATACTTTGAAAATACGTAGAATGATAGTTATGGTGTGTTAAAGCTTTTACTAATTGTTTTAAACACGGTAACCTCGAAGAGATATTGTGCGTGAAAATTTTATTTATGTCCAAATATATGTTTCATGTTGTCTTCTTTTTATTCGAAAAAAAACCCCATTAATATTTGAGCATAAATTTCTGTACAAGTAAAACATTTATCTTGTAAATTAAATTACTTTGTCTTATTAAATCCTTTTTACAAGAATATTTATTCACAAACACTGTATCTGTTTATTTTATTTACCATTGCTCACAAAATGATAACCCTAAAAACTGAAGTAAAGCTATCATAACTGTTTTAGCTGAATAAAAACTAAATTTAAAAATGAAATAAAAAATAATGAAAGAGCACAACTATTATTTAACTAACAATTATCGAGTTTAGATTTCTTAAGGAAGATGTTACTACTTGCTAATTGTATGTTTTAAAATTGTGTTCATTTAGAGAACGTTAGAAGGTTTTGGTTACACAAAATGACTAAACCTTTATGGAAAAATTATAAAAGAAAAATGGATTGAAACAGTAATATGACTGTGAACAAAAAAGTTATTCTGTAATTGCTTAGTTATTAATAAAATTCCTAGAAAAACTTCACAGCCACACACTTTCTCAAATTCAAAAATCAAAATAGCATTTTCATATCGAAAGCGGTGAGATAAGTTATAAGGCATACTTCTGGAACTTTTTAGCACCCACCACTATTCAGAGCGTCGATTCACCACTTTTACGGTGCATCAAGGTTATAGTTTTACCACAAAATGGTTATTTCGTGCTCCAAATAGTGGTGGCAGCTGGAAAAATCCAGAATTCCGGTAAAATCCTGCGCAAAATTTGTTTTACAGTGTGATTTAACCCCAGTGGGCTTTCGTAATTTCCAGTTTACGTTTGTAGCATAAAAGAGAATGTATTTTTTCCGTCCACCTGTCTGTCACTCAATTTCAGAGCACAAATTAAAAATAATTCAGACAAGTGTAAAACAACAAAAAATTAAGCATTAAAATGTACTTTGAAGTACTTCAATCACGAAAAAAACCCTACAAAATTTATAAATTCATTCCGCGCTTAACAATGCAAAAAATAATTTAACTAAGAATAAGTTTTACATGTCCCCATTTAATGTAGACTTTTAAGGTGGACAATTGACTTTTTAAGAACTGGCGTATCAGTTCTCTCTCTAAAATAAGTTTAAAAAAATTTATAAAAGTGAATAAATTTAACTTTTTTAAATAAATTTTTTCACATTCATTGATTAAAATGTTTTTAAAAAGTAACATTTAATTGATTAAACGAGATCGACAAATTAAAAGTGCCAAGAGCAATGTTAAAAAAAGTATAAATGTACTACTCATTCCAGTACAAAAATCTCCATAGTGAAAGCATAAATATTTAAACTATTTACTATCTTTTTTTTGTCCGAGTCAAAGGGAATTTTTAATATTTAATTTTTTAATTTGGTTTCGAAGTATTTTGGCTAAAAATATATAGTATAAATATAAGATGAGTGTTATTTTTATTTGTAAGTTTAAGTGGCAGACTCTGTTAAAAACCTGTTTTCTTTTAATGCCTCAATGCATCTGTGCAAAAAAGGGCAATTTGTTTTTAAGGATTTTTTTACTAAAGATTGTTTGCAGAAATGTTAAAAAAAATATTTGTAGGCATGCAATCCGATATTTTGCAATATTTCTGTTCTACTTTTTTAATGTTTAATTTCTTACGCTATTCAGTGTTCGTTAGAGCCAATTAAGTCTTCGGCATGGCCAACACAGAAATGTCTTTCTAATACTTGTGCCCAAAGCAAGGCATTAGAAGAAGATTTTTTTTATGTCTGTTTTCTTACGAGGAGTTATTCCAATGGGTTTTATAGGAGAAGTTGGTTTAGAAATGCCTTATTTCATTTCTTTTCCATTAAGGTCATATAATTCCTGCACCTTATCTACAGTGAAATTGTTTCGGTAGCTGAAGGTGCAAGTTCTCTTTTTTCGATCACTTACACAATTGCTGAAAGATAGAATAGAGGGTTTTTTTGAGACAGTTTGTAGTGTGATGAATAATGTTAGTATTTCCTTTGAAGAAATACTTAGTTTCTAATTTTGTGACTTGAACCGTCCTCTTAAAATTTTCAAAATAGTAAGTATTTTTTGTTTTTGTAAGTTCTAGATGATGATGAAAAGTGTCTGCTGATATAAATGTGTATACAGGTTCAAGCGATGGATTTCAATTTCTTTTGCTGAAATTTAATAAGTATTAACAATGTACATAATATAGGAAAATAAGATTCAGTTTTTGTTTTGTGAGAAATAATTGTCAAACCAAAGTACGAAGTTTAATATTACTCTTCTGCGTGAAAAATGCATGTTATGTTTGTAGATACAAATAAACTTCCTTATATCCGCATAAACCTCAAAGTCAGGTTAATAAGAAGGAAACTAGACTTTCTTGCTTTACCCTACTGAGACTTACGATTCATTTAAAATAATAATTTCGTGAATATCACAGTTATATACTGCTCCATTTTTGGGAGCATAATCATCTTCTGCAAATCAACAGAATTAACTATTCAGGTTCTTCAGAACTTGAATCTATTCAGGTTCTTCAGAAACTTTCCAGGTTCATATATGTGTGCCCTGTACAATTTTCCCTAGCGAGTTTGCTTCGTTCGAGATGATTTTTACAATTAATGCAAGAATCGCAATTGTCCCCGAATTTTTTTTGGTGAGGGTCGGGTCATGTAAAAAGGGCACAAGATTCACATTTCTGACTTTGCTTGAGAAATATTCATTAATTTTATTACAGTAACATACAGTTTGTAGGAATAATTAACCTTTGAGATATTTGCTACGAAATCGTGGTGCATTTTGCGACAATTCTGATGCCACTTGACAAATATTTTCGTGCATGTTTACGATGACAATGAGAAATACAGAGATATAATTTTTGGATATGCTTCATTAGAACGCCCCTATCAACTAAGTTCGTTGAAGAGTAAAGCCCTTTTATCAGTAATTGTAGAAATATCAGAAATGGGCGAATTTCTTAGAATATATTGTACCATGGTGCCATTGTTCTTTCTAAAGCTCAATTTTGTCAAAAAAAATCATTTTAAATGCCTGCATAATTTCACTCTTTTCATTTATTAAAGAAGAAGAAATTGTGTTTTTTCTAAGATTCTCCGGAGTTGTTTTTCTCACTTCTCCATCACCGAGAGAGTTGAGAATGAAATTACTCTGTTTGTAAAATGTTAAACCAAAAACAATTGATTTGCTGATTAATGATTTATGATATATCAACGAACTTAGCTAATAAAGTAGTTACATTTTTTTGCAAAAACGAATTATAAGATGAGAGCAAAATTTGAGCAATTTTCATTTTTTATAGTTTCTTTGCTTTCCTCTTTGACAACGGCGTGCATTTAATTTCTTTTTCTTGAGTCACCTTTTTAAGTAAGATTGAGCGCTGCTGCTTCACTAAAGACCCACCATTTCCATCAACGTGCAACATTAGCCCAACTGGAAAAGCAAAAAAGACAAACCGTTCTCCCATTACATTCATTACGATGAAATGTTGTATGTGGTATATATGGTGACGTCTTGGAGGTGTTATAGAGAGCTATATAACAACGTAGTTACGCTTTTCTTTCTTCGAAAGTGAAAGATACGTCATTTATAGTTGCTAAGTCGAATAAATTTGTTTATAAAAAAAGTTGAAATTGACTTAATTCTAATATAATTAAGATTTTTTTTGGACTTGCAAAATTGGATTTTAATTATCTTTTCTTATTTGCATTGATGTTAATAACTTAAAAGAGCCGAAATTGCAGAAATGATACTTCATTCTTGCAGCTGCAGATCTGATTACTAACTTACCGATTTCTATCCAACTAAAAGCGAATGAACACAAAATGTGGTTAAATAATATGATAACCAGTTCTCATACTTATTCTTTAATCGATTCCTATAATCCGGAATCAATATGCAAGCACAAACTGCGCAACATTAATATTACATAACTAATTATTTATTAGCAATAAACACGCTGGTTCAATAGACCATTAAACACGCTGGTTGGTTATTAGTCACGATGTTATCTAGGGGGGCCACAATAGGAGCAATAAGCTAACTATTAGAAACAAACTAAAATCTCGGTTGCCATTTTAAGTACATTTTAAAGGTTCTGTATAACAACAATAAAATCGTAATAGTTTTCAAAAATAAAAATTAGGACAATTTTTAATATTCTAAAAGTCCAGAGATTACAAATAAACCAAGCAAATACGGCAAATATAATTTTTTTTTTAAATCTAGTAAAACAAATTGAACTTAAGGTTCTTACGAAAGTTAGGGACCTTACAAAAATATATTCGTTAAAATTTTAATCTGTTTTATTCAGTGTTTTAATAATAAACTAAACATTTTTATAACAATATAAAATTGGCTACAAAATTGTGAGCAATAATTTAGCAGGAATTTATTACGAAATCCAATTCTCTTGCTTTCTAGAATAACTCGTCGCTAATATCGCACTGTACGCGTAAAAGTGACCTATCGTACAAATATGACTTTTCAAATTGTAAATGCTATAATATTTAAAATTTAACTGTCTATCTATTAAATCAATATTAAATCAATTATTAGAATATTTGGAATTCCGTAAGCGAATTGTTCTTTTTTCTATCATACAGTGCAATGGAAAAAAATAAACTTCAGACGATTTTTCTGAAAAACTAGTATTTTTGGGTTAGGTTTCTTTTCCGCGTACAGTGCGATATGTTATCCAAAAAAATCGTAACTCTAATGCTACCTATAAGAACAATTATTTTCCATAACCCTTTCATTTTAGCAATAGCTCCTTTGAATCAAAAAATCAAAACTAATCATAGGGAAACATGCCAAATTCATGTAGGGGACTTATTGTAGCAGAATATTAAAACTCATCTGTTATATTTTTCATTGTTTCTTAAATAACTTCAAATTTAATTATGGTGCATTTATGATAACCAAAGAAAGAAGGCCTCTCTATTTTAAAACGTTTTATTAAAAGCATAAAATTGGGTGTGTAATGCTTTTGTAATGCCCGTTAGTTGTTAGATTTTTTGTTTATTTTGTTGATGCAAATGACAAAGGACACCTGTTGACATCGATTGAAAGCAGTACTTAGTTACACGCTATTTGGAAAAAAATATAACATAATTACTACAACGAGTATTGTTGTTATAATAAAGCATTATGAATATTTAAAAAGTTTTTTGAACAAAAAGCGCTGAATAATATTCATATTCTTGCTACGGGTGTTTTTTGTTAAATTAGGTATTATTTTTAAACGCAATTTGAAATTTTTATCTTTTGTTGAAAACAATATTAGCATATTCTCAATTTTAATTATTTATTTATGTATGCTGATTTACAAAATATTGTTTGGTCCTTAGATCCAATGCAAATATTCTATCAAATGCTGCTTTGTATGCTTTACTAAATTTTTTTTTTAAATTAAAAAGATACAACAGTTAATTCTTGATTTAAACTTTAATATTTTTAATAACATTGTTTTTTCTAAATGTTATGCTAAAATCCAACTTTCAAACAAATTGTGTATTTTTAAATGTAATTTATTTAAGAGGACGAAAATCCAATATGAACTTTTTAAATCGTAAGAAAGCTTGTATTAACACATTTACAAACGAGCACAAAATTTAAATTAACTAACTAAAAAATAAAATGCTTTTAAATCAAATCAGCTGTGTTTCGGCTTGATAAAAATTAATTGATGCTTAAGTAATTAAACAATAGAGTCAGTTACGTATGTATGAAATAATTATAAATAATTAATTTTTTAAGTTAACATTTGTAGTTAACATGCGTCCATGCTTTAAAAATTATAGCGTTACTTGGTTGATTCATTAAGGGGTCGGATGGGTGTTTGGATCAAAAATGTAGATTCTCTGTTTTTTCCGTTTTTTGTATTTTGCTTTTGCTTTAATTCAAAACCAAGATTATTGATTTCTGTTCAGTGTTTTTTTATAAGCATTTTTGAGAAACGCTTAATATCAGTTCTTACCTAAACCTTACTTTTCTTTTGCGTTGACTGTAATATAAATTTTTTCAACGGTTAGGAACATCTTTCTCGAAACTATAAAAGATATCAACATATTTTGTTTTGTTATTTTTTCCCCATTAATAGTTCTTTATTTTAAACTAAGGGAATTTTAAATATATCTGCTATAAAAAGTTATATATATATTTAAATATGATTTTTTGGTGTTTTTCAATACAATTTTAAAAAAAGAAAATCACCGTAAAAGTATATTTTAATATTTTGAAAAATCCTCAGTTTAAAAAGAGTTTATCTAAGGAACAAAATTCAAAAAGGTTTATAATGATATCTCACATAGATCCTGAGGGGAAATGTACCTAAACTTAGGTAAATTAAATTAACATAGGTGAGATAGAACCATTCGACCCCCTTAAACGCACTATTGAAATACGGGAATATCAAACTAAAACATTAAAAATTATAGGTTTAAAACTGTTTCAATTGAATAAGTATGTAAGTAATACTGTTTACATATAACTTAAAATATTTATAGCTGCAGTAAATGAAGAAATCCATAGCTGAAATTGCTTTTATTTATGTTTATAATGTAGACAATACATAACATTAGAATTTTAGAATACACCTTTTAATTTAGTTTGTACCTCTTAAAAAGCAAAAAGAAAATTTATGCTTTAAAAATAATATTTGCGGTAACACATAGTTTATTTCAAGTAAATCTTTATACTATTTAAGACCCTTTATCTTCAATATAAATTTGCAACATAAAAAATGCAAAATTATTTAGTTATTCAATAAGAATGTTTTTTTTTTTAAATTTTTGTAAGAAAGTTGAAATAACAATTTGAAGAATTTGTAGAAACTTTTCAACTATGCCAAATTTTAATAATATTTTTGTCATTTTTTCAATTATAATTTTTTCTGAAATCACATGCTAGTTTAATTTTAATTTGCATACTAAAAAATCCATCTAAAAAACTTCAGAATGCAATAATTGATCTCATCACAATACTCACTTATTATATAATTCCTTAAACCATTTTTGACAGACATCCTTCACTGCACCAACAACACTTCATATCAACCTTTCACACAAACTCAAAAGCACCAATTCAAAAACCCAACGAACTCAAGAACCCAACCTTCCTGTCTGGGCTCCAAGAGCGGAATGGCAGCTCACGGCTCCCAATCACGTGACAGCTCGGCGGCGGAACCGGAAGGAAACGGTCCCAAGGAGATCCGTCAAAAACGGCCCTTTACGGATTTTAAGCACGGCTGATAATATTGAGCACTCGGGGGACATAATGTAAGAGTTAAATTTTGGAGAAATTTTTAAAGGATATTTCCGAATAGTCGATAAATATTCAAAATATGTTACTGTTTTCTCTGCATATTTTGAAACTAATTGGTTTCAACTAGTATTTGTTTCAAAACTCGTAAAGACTAGTCTATTATCTTTTACGACCATTTACATATTTTAAGCTCGCCTGATATCAAGCACTTGGGGGACGTAAACAAGAGTTAAATGGTGGAGAAAAACTACATTACTTTTCAATAGGGTATGAATTTTTTTATAAACATTTCGTTGTTTCTCTGTATAAAATTTAAATTTGTTTTTAAATACTATATATTTGTAGAAAATATAAACGACTAGTATTTTATTTTTAACTTCTCATAACAGATTTTAAGCTGTTCTGACATTATTAAGCACTTGGGGGACGTAATGTAAGAGTTATTGGTGGAGAAAATGAAATGTTTAGCATAGGGATTTTTCGAAGGGCCTAAAGGGATATGTTCAAAAATGTGTTGTAGTTTTTAAAACATTTAAATTGTTTTGAAATATCCTTTTCCGAAAATCCGAAAAACTGGTCCCATATTTTTAACTGCCTTTTACAGATTTTTTTTAAAACGTGTGATTTTATAAAGCACTTGTGGGACGTATTGTAAGTTTAAAATGGTGGAGAAATAGTAAAAGATCATTCCATATGGTCTAGAAATGCGCAAAAGTTTGTTGTTATTTTCTCTGCATAAGTTAAAATAGTTGTTTTTCAAATATTGTTTTTGAAAATAAAAAAAGATACAATTTTAACTGCCCTTACGGATTTTAAGCACGTCTGATATTATTAAGCACTTCGGTGACGTAATATAAGATTTAAATGGTGGATAAATAGTGAAATATCTTTACGAACGGCCTAGAAATGTTCAAAAATGTGTTTTTGTTGTTTTCTATGCATGAGATTTAAATTGTTTTTGAAATATTATTCTTTTTTTATTAAAAAATCGAAAAGACTGATTTCTTTATTTTTAACGGCCTTTTACAGATTTGAAGCACGACTGATATTATTAAGGACTTGGGGACGAAATTTAAGAATTAAATGAATGATGGAAAAATAATAAAAGAACCTTTTAAACAGCTAGAAAAGTTCATAAATGTATTGTTGTTTATGCTGCATTATGCTTATATAATATTTAAAATTATTTTTTGTAACCCCATTAATTTTTATAAAATCAAAAAGACTGGTCCTTTATTTTTAACAGCCCTTTGCGAATTTTAACACGGCCTACACTCTAAAAAAAAATCTGTAAGGTTACTAAGAATTCTCTAGGAAACTCAGCTTCCATAAGTTTTTTTAGTAATGTTACATAAGAAATATGTGTATATATTACTAATTAAAGCTTAGTATCCAATACAACCATTTAAATGGCAAGCATACTATAAAAACTTCAGTAAACGTTACAAGATATATTCTAGTAATCAATACATCCACTTATGTAGTATCTTTACTAGGAAAACCTTAGTAACTAGCAGTTTCAAAAATGTTAATCAAGAGGGCGCCACTAATTTTCTGTTAGTCAGGTATTATTTCGACTTTTCTGGAGCAGGTCGGAGGACAGATCTCGCAACCTCAAGATCCTCTCGGTCGTCTTGCAACGAGAAGTAGCACGCTTGTCCACGCGGTCATCGGGACATGTAGATTATTTGCTTGTAAATAATGAGGTTAAAATCTTGATCGATATAAAGCTTTCGGATATGAAGTTTTAGAAATAATTTAACGCAATTTGTATGTATGTGCTAAAATAAAAAAAAACCCACGTTTTTCGGTTTCTCATCGTTGTGATATCGATTAGTCATAATTTTTCGATGAAACGTACATTGATTGAATTTCACCTTTGAACGATATCGAATCAGACTTTTATCTCTTAGTCTCGTACATTTTCAATTTACGGATGCGATCACCGGTTAGTTTTTGCTAAATCCGATGGCCGATCGAACAAATTTCGAGAAACAAAACAATGCATCAAGGGAAAACGCATATCTCAAAAAGATAGCCAGGTGGCGCTGTAAGCGTTACATCAATTTACTTAGTATTTCTTAGTATTTCTACAGTAGTTTCTTTAGGTTACAGATGATTTTCTAGTAAATGGTGTTTTCCTGTAAAGTTACTAAGTAATCGTTAGTAAATTCAATCCAAATTTTTTACAGTGTATATTAAGCACTTGGGGAACGTAATGTAAGAGATAAATGACAGGGAAATAGTAAAAGATCCTTCGGAATAGCTAAGAAATTTTAAAATTTTGTTGTTGTTTTCTGTGCGTATTTTGAAATTAACTGTTTCAATGTACCATATTTGTTAAGAAAATACGAATGCAGTTTATTTTAATGAGATGAGATTGTCTTAAAATAATTTCCAAATACAGAAAGGAGAGTATAATTATTATATCATTTCTCATTACTCATAAAGTTTAGAAATTTACCGTTGTTGCTGAAAAGACTAATGCAAAAATTTCGGAAAAAACCGGATGCATCACTCATACCATTCTTCTTCTTTTAATGCAATTTTTTTAACCAAAAAAACCCCCCAAAGTATACGGAGGGAAAATGTAAAAACTTGGGGAAAGTGTGAAATCTTGAGGAATATCGACTGCAAGGATCTTTACCAAGTAGTGACTGCCGCAAGTAATTACCCTCGCTCCTATTTGAACCGCAAGGAATCAGTACTGAGTTGTAGTTAAAAGTTGTGCTCCTTTTTGTAAAGTTTTATGGTACATTTAGAATAACTTATCATCGAGGCATTGTAACTAATTTCTCTGTATTTTAAAAACAAATATTGTTGGATTTCAATGAATCATTTTTTTAATCTAATGGGGATTCAACATTGACGGCCAAGCCAATGAATCATGCCATAAAGTTTTCTTAACTTTACGCGTCAAATCTAGTTTGGCTACTGTGTGGGTAACTCGGAAACATTCAACACAGGGCAATGTGGAAACGTACACATTGGCCGAATCCACGCATACAGGGAACTTATGCAAATATGCCATACCAACTGTACATGTTTCAGTTTGAGGTTCCACGGAAGCACATCTGGCAAAAACCACAGAATTGTTTTGAAATCTTCTCATGCCGAATATGACTGAATCTACAAAATCTGCCTGGGAATATATTACGATATAAAGGACAAAAAACGGTAATTGATACAATAAACATCATATATGGTTAAAAGAAGGAGAATATAATGATTATTATCGTTCGATATTTCAATAACATTATGTTTTTACATCGTATTATCGTATTTTGGGGTTGATTTATCGTATTTTGTGGTGTTTATTCCACGTTAAATTCATTTGTTTTCCAAAAACCTAGAAACTTTTTTTTTGAGTTTATTTTCCAATTTTTTTTATTGGTCTAATATACATTTTTTGGACGTGACTTTAGACTAAACTATTTTTAAAATATAAGGGTAAAAATATCAATTCACTGTTACTTAACTACCTAAAAACAAGCTGGGTTTTCACATTCGCATCCCCACCTAACAGTTGCAATTCGAAATGTCATACCTGTCAGATTTGTCACCTTTCCGCTTAACATACTTTTGTAATCTGTAATTTAATATTGTATCAGATTTATTCGCCGAAGTGTTGGACTGCTTTTCAAAAAAATATTAGATGCCTTGTTCACGTTTTACTTTTAGTTACATTTTGTTCGTGTCAGTAAATAACAGATTAAAACTAATATGTTGACTGGTTTCTTAAAAGTTCGTACCAGGAATGCTCCAACATATTTCTAATTATATTTACCAAATATAATTGCAATTTTACCAAAAGTATCAATCTAAAATTGTTCGACTATTTGAAGTGAATAACTCAAGCGGATGTGACTTAATGGAGGAATTAGTTGGATAGGATAAGCGTTATTTCATGCGTTCTTTTTATTGCTGATTTACATAAATTTCGGTCTTATTTTATTTCAAGTTGTATTTGATTCAAACTTAATGACTGAGCTTTGCAATGGATAGAATATGTCAGTTGTCAATTTAATTTAACGGAAAGAATAGTTGTTAAAAAATAATATGACTCAAGGGTTATTCTCTTTTTTTACTTTGAATCTTTGATATAGGTAAGAAGAACACACACAAGCGTTGAAATTTTCAATTTAATAATTAGTTTACCATTTATTTTAATTTAACGCTTTGTATTATAATGAAAAGAACGCTTGTCTGACAGTAAACGCAATTTTATGTATACTTTTTTTTGTCAATTTACATAAATTTATGTCTTATTCAATTTCAAGTGGTATTTGATTAGGATAATAACTTTAATAACTCTAATAAGCAATTTTTATTTTTGGGGTACTTTTTCACATTTGACAATATAAAATTCGACAAACTAATAATTGTAAAGATTAAAAGAGAACTTAAACATCAACAAAAGAAACATTTCAATACCCTAAGTATGACTTCAAATTACTCTAGAGATCTTTTCCCAGGTATGCTGTCCGATACACCAGACGTACAGTCATGGTAAAAAGATGTTTTTTATTAATTCATTTATTTCTGAAATAAAATAAGCTAGTTACACAAATTTCTGTGAATTTTTTTAAAATAAAGCAATGTTAAAGTAAAAAAGTTTTATATAAAAAAAAACCCTGAAAATCTTTCATATTTAAATTTTTAGTTATTAAAATGATATAGTATACAAGAAATTCCAATTGTTTATTTCTGAAGAGCTAGCTTTATATAAGAATACTATAAATGCATCAATGCATAAATGCTTAAGAATACTATATGTATTTATTATTAGTATATAAGAATGCTAATGATGAAAAAATAACAGTCTGGGTAGACCTTTCCTAAGCAGCATTTGAACCCGGGATCTAAAACCTATACTTTTGATAGACATTTAATGATAATATAATTTTGCGTTTTTGTTTAAAGCTTTGTTTCGAGCTGACCATAGTTTAGCATATAAAAAGAAATGAAATGCGCAAATCATCATTTCAAATTTTTAAAGATATGGTTAAATCTAAAATTCCCTCATTTCAAATTTTGAAAGATATGGTTAAATCTAAAATTGCATCATTTCAAATTTCAAAGGATATGGTTAAATCTAGAATTCTATTTAAGAATAGGGTTTCGAACATCAGACGATCGCGTGTATTAGAGGAAAACGATCCCGAAAGATCATTCAAAAGCAACACTTTCGGATTCTGATCACGGAAACATGAAACGGGTCTATGTAATGAAACACTCGTTGGTTATAAAGGATTACACTGCTCACAACAATTAGGGGAGCGCATGGTTCAAACTCTTTCAAACCCTTAAGTTTCCATTTGTAATCATGAGCTTGCGATTTTTTTCTCACTAAGTTGAGCCTGCACTAATTTATCGTTAGATGGAAGAATCGCGTCTTTTGAAAATGTAAATAATGTTTGTTTTAATCAAATGAAAATATGAAAAAATGGTAAGAAAAATTCACTCCAAAAAAAAAAATTATGAAATAAATTGACCCTAAATTCTACACTCTTGCATTCTCCGATGTTTAAAAATTGATTTTACCTCTTTTTTGCAAATAAAAATTTTAAAAAATTATTGTTATAATTTATTTTTAATTTTTGATTCCAATTTTCCCTCCTTAAATTTTAGTTAAAAAAAATAATATTTTCCGCCTGTTTTTTACCATTTCATTCTGGATGCATAATGAATATATTTCACAAATTTTAGAATTTTAGAATGAAAAACAAAGCGCTGAAACTGAAAGGGTTAACAAAAGTACTCAAAGTGCTCCCCTAATTGTTTTGAGCAGTGTAGTTAAATTCTTCGGATAAACGATTATTTTTTCATATTTAGTGTTTGTTTGGTTTATTTACCTGTGGTTTACATAGGGTGGAACTTATTAAAGAATAGTGTATGCGTCAAATTTAATAACAGATTGTTGTATGGGGCCTCATTTAAATTTTAAAATTAAGCCCCGGCTGAGTCGTCGGATTTTCTGGAAGGGAAATTCTTGCGCAAGCATCTCATGTGATTGGTTGGTTGGTTGGTTGACATATATTTTCAGGCTTGTGTGCTTGGTCGCACGGACCCGCTTATAAACCATCGTCAAGTAGGACAACACAAGACACACACAAACACATATGACAGATGTTGCCATCTGTCGCCACCTCAGCAATTTAGACATGTCCCTGAAGGTGAGGGAAATTTTCTCCAGGGACCTGTACCCATGGGAAACTGCGCAATGACCGCCCACAGGACTTTCGGACCCAACTGATTTTACGAGCACGTACTCCACATATACTCGACAAACACAAACATCCATGCCTGAACGGGATTCGAACCCGGACCCAGCAGCTCCAGAGGCCAATGCCTTAACCACTACGCCGCCGGATCGGCTCTCATGTGATTATGTGGCATGTTAAAGATCCCTGTACTGCCAACTTGGCTTGGTTTTTTCGGCAAAATTAAATCTCGGCATACTTTATCATCAACAGAGAGCTCAGATTTATTGTAATCTTTGCGTCAAAATTGGTAGCTAGAGTTGCCTAGATGGTGACCCAAAGAAAATGACTCTCAGTTCTGGGGAATATGTCGAGTCTGCTAAGGCTTGACAGCCAATGTTGCAGCCCCGTTAGAGAAAAAAATATTCTGTGTATAGTTCTGTTCGCGTCTTTTTAAAAGACCGAAGACCTGCACTGCAAATAAAATTCCGGATGATGTACGGTTTCATACTTCTGTATAAATACAGGAAGTTATAGTTAGAATAAGGTTTGTGGTCCGGTTTTCGACGTTTAATACGCTTCAAAAGAGACGTCAGTGAGAACAAATTTCAACGGAAACGGTTTTAGGCTGTATACGAGTAAAAAACATAGGTTCAAAAACGTGAAGTAAGCAACACAATTTTAAGACATCGAAAGTATGGGAAGTTTAAATCAGACCTACGTTTTTTGCTTTATATATGATGGTGAGTTTTACCAGTTGTTTAAATAGACTAGTCTTTTATACGAGATACTTTCTCATACTTTATTTGGTTTAAAACTGTTTAGTTGCTTTATGTGTTTGAATCGTTGTAGTTCTCTACTATTCTTTAGTTATACTAACATCTACCATTTTTAAGTTATAGTTATCTACTATACTTCATCTATCAAAAATATATTTTGCGTGAAATATTATCTTTAAATATGGTTTATTTCATTTAACATTCCTTTTAGAAATTCCTCTTTTTTAAAACAACTATAAAAATTATTTATATGCTACTTCTATATCTTAAAATATTTTTTTAACAATGGAAAGCAGTATGTTTTTATTATGTGGTTCCGGTTTCACTTTTAGTAATTTATATAACGTCCATATCCCTCCAAAATAAAAATAAAAATACATGAGTCAATCATTAGTGAAGATGGTATTTGTTAAATGTCGTTAAAATACCATTTCATACAGAGTAACCTTATATTTCCAAACTAAATCGAAATAAATTGTCTAGGTATTATTTTTCACAACCCTATTTCAAAGCCTTTCATTCTTGTTTGTATACGTCACATTTTCTTGGAATGTATTTGAATTTACTATTTCTCTGTCATAATGTAGATGTGAATAAATGTCGATTGAAATGTTTACCATACCTGAAGGTTTATTTGTATTTTCTCTGTTTTATACCCTCTAAAAAGTAATGGATTTTTATGCATATATTTACACTTTTAGCATTGCTTACTTTTCAATGTTTTTTTTTTTTAAATTATGCTTTCACTATGCGCACATATAAAGATAATAAAATAATGTTTTCTAGCTTTAAATTTTAAAAAATATTTATACTTAATATTAAAAATGCAAAAAAAAAAAATTTAGCTTCACTTTTTGCTACCTTGTATGCATTAAACCGATAAGAAAATGAAAGATACTTGATTAATATTTATCGAGTAAAGATACTTTTTTTTTAGAGATAGCAATTTTCTTATTCTTTACATACATTTATATAATAAATATTTTATTTTAAGCTGCAATACTAATTTATCGGTATAAAAAACAGCGATTTTACTAAAATATAATTAGTATTTGGAGTTAAATTTGGACTTCAAAATGTTAAAAATATATGATGGGTACTAAAAAATCTATTTTACAGAGCTAATATAGAGATAGTAATGAGTATAGCCTAACAATTTGACGTAAACATTTTCTACTAATATTTGTTCGCTGTAAAAAAAATCTTGCTACATTACAGAAAATTTTTGGAAGCAAAGTTGTCAGAACTTCTCACATAGACAACATCGAAAACTGTATCGAACAGTTATACATCGAACAGATACAGTTTGCATATTTTAGATTAATAATAAAAATAAATTTTGTTCTTAATAATACTGAAAAATCTCGTTTTAACAGACGTGAAATTTGTATTAGTTATAGATTTTATCTGTTTAAGAGAATATATTTTCTTTGTTAAGTTTGAGATTTTATTTTACAGTAAATTTTCGTAGTTTTAAAAAACAGATTTTTTTAATGAAAATTATAGAATTATTCTGTTTTCCAACAAACATTTCGTACTATGGATTGTACATAGAATTTAAGCACACTTATAACTCAAATTTTAGTGGACGCTGGGGAGTAATTCCCTTATGAACATGCTAAATTACTAGTTGTTGTTTCAGACAATTATAGTGTTAAATAACTGGATTACGAAATTTCACATTGAAATCTCAAACACAATTTCAAAGCCATGATTAACATTTACATATTTAAATGGTATAGGGGTTAGCAGTTTAAGTTAAATTAACGCAGTGCATACTAGCTGTGTAAAATGCGATTGAAATCAGTATATTTGAGAGAGAGTCATACCCACTGGTTACTTAATTGTATAGCCATTCGAGAGTCTCTTTTTTAAATGTTCAATTCATAAGTAAACTTTTAGTTTCTAAATGCTTTGATTACATTTTTGATAATTATTACTTTATGTTATACTTATCTAAATTCCCTAATTCAGCTTTGTGTTCATACTGAAACGACAAATAGACACAAAATAATATTTTTAAACCGGTGTTTTTCTAGTAGAAAGTTTCATTAAGTCGAAAGAATTTCGTCTCAAACTCATTTCTAATGGAAGAACCGTGTTAAGCTTAAAACTACCTGAATTCGTACAAATAAAGCAAGGAGAAAAAAGTTTCACCAGCAAGAGTTGACAAGAAACTTTCTGACTTTTCAATTCATGGCACACATTTTAAAGCATTTAAATAGGACGTGAAAGCAAACGCATGTGGGGAATGTGAGACCCTAAACTACAACTGCAAGAACTTTTACTGTAGCATTAACTGTGTGTGTGTGCTGTAAACTATCTCCCTAGTCTGTATTTGTCACGTTACATTGCAATTAGTTAGTTGGAAGCAGTAATTAAATTTGTACACCACTTTGTGTTAAGATAGTTTCGTTATAGTTTTTGAATGCCATTTTGTAGTACATTTAATCTTACTTATCATAGAAACAAGGTCATTCGTTTAACTGGACTAGAGGGGCTGGGGAGCATGTGAAGGTCCCAGGCTCGGGTCCGGGCATCGCCAAAATAACTGCCGACCTATAAACGCCCCGTGCAGCCAAAAGTCCTCCTAACGGTACGCTGCGTACTATGTCACCCTTAACTGTTGCATTGGGTGCCTAGTCAAGTATAGTCTCATCACTTGACTTTGGTTCTAAAATATGTCACAAATAGCCCTCGTGTAGCACTAGTGCGACGATAATTCAAACTAAACTAAAATTAACTGGAGTAGAAAAATAGAAAAAGGGAAGTTTTGTTAGTTTTGCATCAATCATGAGCATATTTTTTTAAAACTAAATTTACCAAATCTAATTGGCTATACAGTATGGATAGCATTGAAAAAAATCGGAAAACTACGAAATATAAACAAATTCCCAAAAACTATTGTTTAGTATCTAATTTTCAGAATACTATGTTATGACTCAATAATTTCCAATTAATAGTAGTATTTTTTAATTGGTAATAATCAATTCACCATTATAAAAACTACTTTTTTTTATTTAAAATTAGATTAAATTGTAGTTCAATTTCTAAACTAATAAGTTTTAAAGGATTATTTCTACCTTTCAAAAGATTTCTCCCATAAGTGCTGTGTAAATATTTTCACCTAAAGTATTAAATTCAAAACTTATTATAAAATATTCGTTTATTACCATTAAAGGAACTTATTTGAGTTAAATGAAATATCTACTAAGGTAAAGATGTTTACTACTTAATATTTCAAGCAAATCAAAATGCCCACAGGGAAAGAAGTATAAGGAGATTTTTATATGTTCTTTGGTCCGTATTTTTCGTATGCACTTATCCGTATCTAGAATATTCTATGGCATTTTTGAAAACAAAATTTGAGGAACATTTTTTTTAAACTTACAGTTGAGTGATCATAAAAAGGGTACCGAAAGATATTCTTTCACCCAACTAAAGATTGATGACATTTTAATATGCTTCTGGCAGGTTGAGTAAGGGTAAAAAAAAAACTGAGACAGAAAAAGTTTTGGGATCCTTTTATGTAATTCTATGTTTTTAATAAGAATGATATAAAAAATAAAATGCTTAAAAATAATATTGCTAAGTTAATAATGTTTCAGTATCATTTATAAATTCAGTATATTCAACAGATAAGAAATTTAGTATTGTAATTCCAATGTTAAGATTAATTCAACATCATTTTGAATCTTATTGTGCACAAAATATCATATCAAGATAATTTATTAAAATAATTCACTTTGGTAGATCATTTTTTATAATGCAATAACTAAAAATATGAAAAACGAATAAATATGTATCTTCAAAAAAGATACTCTTTCAAAAAATTCTGAACAAAGGGGGCGATTTTCACAACATGAAAGCTGCATGATTCACAGAGAAACCTAGTTGCATATTATACGTGCAGACAATATTTTTTACTGACTATCTTAGAGACAAGTAATACAGTTTAATCAAAATTCTGAAGAAAGCACTTTACATTTTACATAAGTTTTGGAAAAAAACACATACAAAGAAATTGATAATAAAAACTAGCTGGGAGTTTGAAAAACTCTTTGCAGTAATTTTACAGAAAAAAACAGTTAGAATTTCAATAAAAGTTTGGTTATTTATATAAAAAGTAGTTGTTTTATTCATTAATTTAAATACCACATTATATAGTTGCCACATTATTTTTATATGCCGGGAGTTTGAAAAACTCATTGCAGTAATTGTATAGAAAAAAAATTCAGTAAGAATTTTAAATAAAATTTAGTTATTTATATAGAGAGTAATTGTTTTATTTAGTAATTTAAATGCCACATTATATATAAGTAAGTCAGTTAGCTGCATATAAAAAAAGTCTACCACATTATTCAAACTTCACAGAAAAGCATAAAACTGCACACATGTTTGCTTCTGCAATTCGAACAACTGAATTTATCAATGCCACATGTTTAATGTAATCTGTCAAACAACCAGAAATAAAATTGAAGGTTCGTTACAATAAATGAGACTTAGTTCTACTACAATACAAAATAAGAACACTCCTAAAAAGAATAATTGCAAAAAACCGCACTTATATTTTATTAGACTTTTGAATACCAGCTTTTAAATATAAAATTAATATAATTATTTTATTTTAGATCGTTTGATATAGATAAATAATTATATTAATTTTATTTTTGACTTATTTCGAGTAGTTATAGGGGTTGTTTGAAGCTACTACGGGTTATGGATAGAGAAATGCTCTAAAATGTGTAGTATTCAAATGCACTTAAGTTAGGTGAGGTAGTTGACTAGCAGTCTACGCGCTGTAACGGGTGCGAGTTCGATTCCCGCATTCGCCCTGGGTGTACTTTCCTTTCTCTGTGACAGTAAAAAAATAAGTGTCTGTCTGAATTGACGAAGGTTTATATAAGCGGGTATCTGATCCAGCATACAAGCCGGAACCCCATATATACCTACCCTACCCCTACCTCTAAGTGAAATTGCACGAGATTTTTGTAATTTTAAATTAATACCATTTTCAGTATATATGGCAATATATATAAGTGAAATTATTAAAAACTATATTGGAAAAACGATTTCATAATATTATACTTTGTAATAATTACGCGCAAGAAATGTCATAAAAATTTATTATGATACTTTACACTACTACATATACTTATTTTTTTGTAGTGGTCATGTTACAGTTAAATTCATCATTTTCGGGCATACACCACTCTGGCTACAGATGTGTGACAGCTAAAATAAATGCAGTCATATATCACAAGGTACATTAAAACGATTATTTTATGTCCCGAATGCATTGAATAATTAAATGTAAGGGGAAACTTAATATAAAGGAAACTTTATATAAAAGCGGATTTAAAGTGTAGGGTCAAGTGGGGTAAGTGTGATTGGGGGTAAGTGTGATAAACAGCTCTTGTAACTTTGGAAATCATTCTAAAAATCTGAAAGTTTGCAATTCATAACATTAGACCACTTATAATTAAACTAAAAAGAAATATTTACTTTATTTTTTGTTTAAAGAAAGTTTTGAGCTTTTGAGTTTAAGTGCAACTATCTTCTTTTTATGTGGGTTTTCCTATGTGGGGTAAGTGTGATAAAACAGCAATGGATTTTAAAATGCAAATTTTGTACACTTAAAATTGGAATTCAAACATATAATTTTTTTTCTACATAGGTGTGTTTCTTATAATAATTCACTACCAATTTTAGGATTTGGAATTTACTTGAAGCAGAGAACGAATTTTCTTATTGAAAAATGCAGAAACCTTATCACACTTATCCCACTTGACCCTATATGAATATATATAGTGTTTCGAACTATTTTTCATCCAGCTATTTTATTCAGGTAGAAGGTTAAAAGAGGTTTAAAGTTTTTGTGTGCTTTTTGTAAACATTTTCGTTTTAAAGACTCCAACATATAAGAAACTTTGGGAAAAAAAAGATAAACAAGTTTATTTGAAGCAATATATATTAAGAACTATATTACTAGATTTAAGTAATTTAGAAATGTGTAAAATATAATTAATTCTTAGTAAAGTCATTCGTAGTTACTAAAAATTGCATTTTACTTGAAAAATAAGCAATCTGTTAAATGTGTTTCCCTATAAAATTTCTGTAGCACAATAACATATTGGATTTATATTAATTTAATAAAACTCTTTTAATTAAGTGAATGAAATAATCTTCAAGAAAGATAATATAATTTCTATGTTCTTAAATTTTCTTCATGCTTACTTTTATTTTAAAAAAATATTATTTTGTTGCATTGCTGAGAAGACTTCATAGTTAAATATCAGACGGAACGGTCGTTCCGCCCGCCAATCTCAAAATGACGCCAAGGGCTAAACGGCAGTTATGTATATATACAGAAAACATTTCGCTATGTTAACAGCGAAATTGATTTTATTTTCTGCTAGGCAAACTAAACTTCGTAGAACAATAAAAAAAATACAGTAGAAGGATTTTGTGGATTACTTTAAATAAAAAAAAATGGTTATTCTAGAGTCAAAAACAGCGGAGAAAAAAATTATTGAAATTTTCGAAAATGAAATCTTTCGAGCAGTTTTAGTCAAATTTTGACCTAATTTTTGAAGTGACCTACAGCCATTACTAGACCATTAATCTGGAAGCGGTTTTTACTAAACGATTGAGAATGCCCCAATTCATCCCCTTTCATGGGTTTGAAGTTTCAAAAATAACTTTTTCTATTTTTAATTAATTAAAATCTATATTACCTTTGGCTGTATGAATGCGCGATAAACAAGATTTCCTAGCGGCCAAGTACCTCCGAAAACGAGCCAAGGTTTACTGTATTTTCATCGAAGAGCCGCATAGCAGCGCCGTTAACTATTAAGTTATTATTACAGCTTCTAAAATATATGATTAATATAATATCTGAATAGTCTGATTGAAAAAAAAAATTCTAATTAATAAACGAAATGCTTCTTTTAAACTTTATGGCGTTTTTATTTAGAAAACTTATGAATAACTCGATCGATTGATCGAGAATTGTAAACAATCATATTTGCCTAATTGGTTGCCATATTCAGTTACCAATACCATTAAAAAAAATGGTCTGTTGGTTTTTTTTTTTCATAAAAAGTCAGAAATATATATTTTTTCTAAAACTTACTGAGGAATATTTAATTATGTCAAAGTAATCTTTGCTTATTTTTTAAGAAAAGAAATAATATTTTTTTTTCTAAAATTTATTGAGGAATATTTTATTATGCCAAAGTAATATTTTATAATTAAAGTTACATTTTTTAACATGAGCTGCTACTAAATGTTTGTATTATAACACATAACAGTAACCTAAGAAACGTATTTGGTTATTGTTTTTTCTTGAATTAGGCTGGATATTTTTTAGTTTTATGAAAGAAAATTGAAAATAAATATGATTACAAAAGTGAAAAAAAAACTAGGCATAAGAGACGGTTGAGGTACACAAAAAATAAAAGCTGCGATGTAATCTCGAAATGTGTCGAAATCAATGTATCGGGAATAAAACGCGTCATCTGTACCTCACCACAGTTTAGTTTAAGTATGCAGTATACAAATGTTCTACGGGGAAAAGGATAAATAGTTCTAATTTCCGAGTGCGAGTTATATAACGGTGATATAACTCTCTATAAACATTGAAATCACGTCGACAATTTTGTGGTCATATTGTGTCTGTATCTTTTGTTATTTAAAAAAAACCTACTGATATCCCCCCAAAAAACTTCGTAAAAGTAAACAAACGCCAATCTAAAAAAAAACTATTTATTTTATTAAAAAAACAAGTCATTATGAAAGTTGTGGCTAAAAAAGCCGTGATATAAAATGAATGCCAATCTCTTGTGTAAAACTTCCTGGTCATAATAAATAGCAAAATTTAAGTTTTCCTGCCATAAAAAAATTGCACTGTTTGAGGTTGGTGCCCATCTTAATCCCCCTAATAATATTAAATCAAGGCAAATGAACTTGAATTACTAAATCAGAATAATGAAGGATATACTTTAAAAAAAAAACTTTGACAAATGTATGATCTCAATACATTTATATAAAGGTATAGAGGGTGGTTAAGATAGGGGCACCAACCTCAAACATTGTAATTTTTTATGGCAGGAAAACTTAAATTGTACTATTTATTATGACCAGGAAGATTTACACAAGAGATTGGCATTCATTTTATATCACGGCTTTTTTAGCCACAACTTTCATAATGACTTGTTTTTTTAATAAAATAAATAGTTTTTTTTTAGATTGGCGTTTGTTTACTTTTACGAAGTTTTTTGGGGGGTCTAATTTTACATCTATTACCATTGAAATTTTAACTTTCGTATATAATAACCAACATAAAGAAGATTAATTTAAGAAATCGTGATTTTTTTTTTACTTTTCTAGATTAAATCTTATTTAGCCTAACAATTTCAGTAAGACAATAATAGTATTATAAAAAGTAAAATATTTATGATCGTATTTTACTTGAATATTTATTTTTATTTATAGCAGTAGCACTTGATAATTTATAATTAGCCTGAGTGTAAACACTCAGCACAATCAAATATTGTGAATTAATAATCAATCAACAGTGCAAAACAAAGAGAATTAACAAATCATCCACAGAGAAGAACAGCAAAAATCAAACTAATAACAAATATCAAACATGGCCCCTTTCAAGATTTTCTTGACAACATTTGTATAGTAGTAGTCAACATTTATATGTATGTCTTTTCCACTTATATAGTATAACATTTATCTTTTAGTCAACATTTATATAGTATAGTTATTTATAGTATTTAGTATCCGACACTCTGATATTTATAACAAAATTAATTGTACTTTTATCAACTCAATTATGAATTAAAACAACCAAAGCATATCGAAATATGTGATACTCTAAAATTTATATTTAATGAATTAATGTTTCTTGCTACTCAATTAATTAAAAGGCCAATTTATTATCTACTAAATTTCCTGTTTTCATTGACATTTTAGAAAAGTTTAGGCTGCTGAATATTAGAAATCATAGTTGAGCTCTAAAATTATGAATACTCCATTAATTAACCCAAAATACGGACCGCATTCCATTTTCAAAATATAGGGTCAAGTGGGGTAAGTGTGATTGGGGGTAAGTGTGATAGACAGCTCTTGTAACTTTGGAAATCATTCTAAAAATCTGAAAGTTTGAAATATATAACATTAGACCACTTATAATTAAACTAAAAAGAAATATTGACCTTATTTTTTGTTTAAAGAAAGTTTTGAGCTTTTGAGTTTAAGTGCAACTATCTTCTTTTTATGTGGGTTTTCCTATGTGGGGTAAGTGTGATAAAACAGCAATGGATTTTAAAATGCAAATTTTGTACACTTAAAATTGGAATTCAAGCATATAATTTTTTTTCTACATAGGTGTGTTTCTTATAATAATTCACTACCAATTTTAGGATTTGGAATTTACTTGAAGCAGAGAACGAATTTTCTTAATGAAAAATGCAGAAACCCTATCACACTTACCCCACTTGACCCTAAAGGATAACAACTCAATTAAGTTGAATCTGGCTTTGACAAGTTTGTCTGGATAGATAAGTCATTTGCATATTTCTCAAACTACTGGAGATTAATCTAGAAACGTCGTTTAGTAGAGCTTTTATAGGATGGGGGTAAGTATAGTTAACATATATATTCCGGCTTGTGGGCTTGATCGAGCTTTTATAAATAAAGGAATTATAAGGTAATTATAACCATGGTTAGTTGTTGATATAAACTTTTTAGTCTACTTTTGTTAAAATTCGTATGAGTTTTGTTTACAAAATAATTTACGGACTTTGTAAGTTGCTGCACTGTAAATGCCTGACCATATTATGAACTCATTTCAGAACACTATATTTGTTTCGTATTTTAAATCACATTTCAGAGCACGTTCTAGAACAAATATGGAACTCATTTTAAAGTGCCTTTTGAAACACTTTATTTTCCATCACTTTTTATATCAATAACCGCAACACTTGTCGAAACACCTAATGGAACGCTATTTTCTTCAGAACAGTTTTAAAGCTCATTTGCCAACACTTTTTGGAACACATACATTAGGAAATGCTTTTCAGGGCACGTTTCTTAGCTCGTTTTAGAACACATGTTGGAACGCTTTTCAGGGCAATTTTGGAACTCCTTTTCAAAATACTTTAAATCAGATTTTTCGCACATTTTCAGTAACACTTTTATTTATTAGCAGTTTGTTGAATGATATAAATCATAATGCTTTAATTTCCCCATGCACACGAAAGCGACACCCATGTGGTAGCATATAAATTACAATATACCTAATAAAAACATGCAAAGAACTTTTTATCTTTATTTGAACCAAAAATAAGGTTGCTAAAAATAAATAATAAAACACAACTAAAATTTCTTTCTTAGATAGTGATTTTTCTATGTCTAATATTTTAAATCCTATTATTTTCCATGTAAATACATAATTTAATTTAAAGGAACTTCACTTGCCAACAAGATGCAATACTATATTTAAAATAAAAATCGATTGCCTAATAAATCTGATTTTATTTAATTGAAAATCAATATGAAATCATCCGGGTATCAAAATAAACATAATTGTTCACTTTACTTGCGCTTAAATAAATAAAATTCTTTTATTCAAGAACTTCATCAAAGAAACCAATGAATTAATCTATGCCAATGAACCTTCTGTTTAAACAACTTAGGTGGTAATAAGCATAGGCATGGTTTACTCAACTGTTAAGGCCACAGAAGCTCTTCGTAACGTAACGATATCCGTCTGGTTCAGATTGTTGGCTTTTGCTAAGAAAAAGTTTGAAAACTTTTGGTGCATGTCTACTATACTTTTTTATTTTCCTAGCTGGTTACGTTACTCTTTTCCGGAAGAGCCAAGAACCCGAACCGTACAGAGTAACGCTACGAGACCTTTTCTGGTCCTATTAGTTGAGTTGGCTGGGCTTGCAGACTTAAGCGTTAATTATAGACAAGTAGCAATTTATGAATTTCTTTCAAATTACCGTTTTCCAATACATTTTTATTTGATTCTGTTATTTCTAAATAACATACAATGCACTGCTTCTAACAGTTTGCTACACCTAATGGGATCACTTAAATAAAAAGAAAGAAATATAACTGTTAATATATATATATATTATATATATATATATATATATATATATATATATATATATATATATATATATATATATATATATATATATATATATATAATATATATATATATATATATATATATATATATATATATATATACTTCAGATGTTACTTCAGAATAACTTAACTCTTACCCCGAGTCAAGGGACTCGTGAATTGATTGGGGCAATTACTACAACAACTGTATCACGCCCCTGGATCTCATTGTTACAGATGCTGCTTCAATCTAATGACTAATGGTAGACTAGTTACGGAAAGTTTGTTTTGCTATTGTTCGGAAGCTTGAAACCTTTTTTTTATCAGAATGTTTGTTTAGGTACTAGGAAACATTTGAGACAGTAAAATTTGTGTTTGTATAGGAAATTGATACAGAAATACAAAGCATATCCACATCATTTTTTTGGGATCAGAATGCTTGTTTAGGTACAAGGAAACATATGAGATAGTAAAATTTGTGCTTGTACAGGAAATTGATACAGAAATACAAAACATATCCACATCTTTTTTGGGGGATCAGAATGATTGTTTAGGTACTAGGAAACATTTGAAATAGTAAAATTTGTGTTTGTACAAGAAATTTTAGCAGAAATAGAAAGCATATCCACAGATTAAGTTTCATTTGGATATACCAAATATTGATCTATAACAACTTTGATATATTAAAAATATAGGCCTTAATTCAATCTGAAAATGTTCTTAATTAAATGCGTATAGTTATAAAAAACTATTATTGCAATGGGTTTATTATATAGGATTAAGTATAGTATATTGGTTTACTATTTTGAAATTCTGTACAGTTTTTATAAAGAAATAATTTTATCGTGTCTGTATTTTTTTGCTGTTGTGAGGCTTTTACTTATCCCCATAAAATCTATTGCATCTTGCTCAATCCCTGCTTAGTAGCAATGCGGAAAAACAGAAATACAGTAAAACTCCAATTTGCCGAACTCCAGCTATTTGATACGGTATGAAGTTCGCGAAATACGGATTTTGTCCTGGGCTCTACTGTTTCCTCTTGCCACTCTTTGCAGGTTCAACATTATGTAGTGATGAGAAATGGTTGAACGTTCTTCTCTTTCTCAAAATTTGTTCTATTATTAACTGTCTAAAGAAATCTCAGTTTTTTAAGTTTTTGATTATCTGAATGGCGCCTGGCTCTGATTGGGACTGGGGAGCCCAGACGGTTCAGAATTCGCCTTACATGCGAAAGGTCCCCGGTTCGGCTCCAGGCATCTCCAAAATAACTGTCGGCAAAAAGCAAAAAATGTCAGCAAAAAATGTCCGACGAATAATACCCCGTGTAGAGGAACTGCACGTTAAATATCCCTCAAAGTCTTAACGCTGCGCACGATGTCGCCATTAACGGTTGCGACGGGTGCCAACTCAGGTGTCGACTCGTCACTTGACTGTGGTTCTAAAATACGACGCCCCACGGCAATAGCCCTGTTGCAGCTCCAGTGCAACGATAATTCAACCTAAACTAAACTGGCCCTGATTAATTTGAAAATTGGAGATCTACTGTATCATAACTTAAAAATAGTTTTTATACCCTCAATTTAACTTAAAGTCATATCATATTCAATGTAACAAGCAGGGCTGTAAGCTTTTAAACTCTCATTTGTTACCTTTAAATAACATAAACATGCCCTGCCCACTTACGGCCCTTTTTAAATATTAAGTAATGTACTCTGCTCCTATTTTGCTTTTATTGATTAAAAAGAACCATTCTCTACTTAATTCGTGTTGGTAATTGCAACTTCCCGTATTTGAATACATTTTAAACGTTTTTCACAAAGGAATGAATCACCTCGTACTGAACACGCAATATAATCGGTTACTGTTAGCGTGCACTGAGTCTAAGTAAACTACAGTTGGCTGGAATCTAAACAATCTAAACTCACTTACATCATTACTAATTGCTGTAATATGCCCAGATGACATTAGTTATTTTTAAATTTTAAAATTTAACAGAATAACATGCATTAAACAAACAAAAAAAAACATATATAAAAAACTATAATTGAAAATAACCTATATTTTTTTTATACATTTGTGAAGTTAAATATTGATTTTACGCACGCATTTGTTAAACTACTGCTGTACGACGTACGTTCCTAAGTTCAATGTATTCCATACTTCGCTGGATTTTAAGAAATATTTTATTTAACCCCATTCGTTAAATAAGAATTCGTTGTTATTAATTTCGAAATATCGAACACAACAAACCTACACTTTTATTAGCTAATTAACAACACAATTTAGCCGGCCCGCTGGCGCAATGGTTAACGTGTTAGCCCTTGGAGCTGGTGGGCTCGGGTTCGAGTCCCGGTCATGGCATGGATGTTTGTGTCCGTCAATAAATGTTGTTATTTGTCTAAGTGTTGTGTCTTCTCTTTCTTTCTTTGTGTGTCTCTTGTGATTGTGTCATTTCTGGGATTGAATACAATAGACCTAAGGTCGCAGTGTTCGGCGAACTTGCCCCCCACCAAGAAAGTCATAAGTCATAACAACACAATTTTTATCCACTTATGTTTGAAAATGTTTTAGATAGTAACAAAAAAAGTGATAACTTTGTGGACGCGCTGAGGGATAGAGACGTACAGACGTATAATCCCGTCATCTCATTGTCAGGTTTTCCAGCAGCAAACATATATAAAACATTTATATATTTTTTAATTACAATTTCTTTTTAATTTTTATCTCATACAGTGACAAAATGATCCTTAAACCCTCAGAGGTCTAAGAACAAATTTAGCTTTCTTATAACTTATGTTATATCCTTAAAAAAGGTTATAAAAAATTTAATTTTAAAGTTTAAAAAACATTTTCATCGTCGCCGAGTTTAAGTTCGTCCATAATTTAATAACTTTCAATGCAATATTTTCACAACAAATCCGAAAATGTCTGGCAGAATCCCCACAAGATTCGATCCTAAACGTGATCCTCTGAAATATTAAACCTGACAAATAAATTTTAAAACACGATTTAAAAGATTGTTATCGATTACGTGAGGCTTTTAAGAAGACTTGAAGCTCTGTTACTTCACATGAATAAAGATATGGCCTCAAGGCATTTTAAATAAAATTGATACGCATTTTTAAAAATATAATAAAACAAAAATTTTAAGTTCTAATATTGATAGAAGTTGTATTTTTAAGACATTATGGCAAAAAATTCCAAATGCTCCAATTTTAAAATCATTTCTAATGTGAATTCTAAATGATGACGTAACGCTCTTGTTTTCGTTTTTCCTTATGCTGTGATTCCATTAGCTATCACTCTAAAAATAACCGTCAAAGATGATAAGAAACTTTTCTTTTTTATGAAAGCTTTCTTTAACAAATATTTTGAACAACCAGCAGCAGAGCTAGAAGATGTCATTTTAGAGATTTAATAAGTAAAATATTCTTTGAAAACTCCATTTTCAAATACCAAAACAAAATGATTTCAGGCACAAAATGAAAATAAGACCACTAGAGCTGTTGACCACACGACGTGAAACAACACCATTGTTTTTATGGCAATTTTACTTTTCTTATTTATTTGTTCCAAACATCTCAATAAATTCTTCGTTATTGTAAATAATAAAAAAAAAATCAAAATGACCATTGATATATTCGTTTGAAAAAATAGTTTCGAACAACAGAGCGTATCTAAAAGTTTCTAAGTTTTCAAATAAAAGGCTCAACGAAAACCGGTTTTCTAATCCATTTAAGTTTTCCCCAAACAACTTTTTATTGAACACTTTTTAGTTTTACAATGGCGTGAGGTTCCCTTTCGTTGTGGTTTTTTTTTTTTGTTTTAGGGATTTTGTAGAGACAACAAGAAGTTAAAAAAAAGAACTAAAATAGACAACTTTTTGTTAGTTTAATACTCACTGAAAGTTTAATAGTTTGTAACAGCAACGGGGGTCTAGAACCACTTCAAAATTAGATTTATACAACTTATAAAAATAATTTAATTTTTCATATTTTCATTCCTAAATAGGGTGATTCCATGGAAAATTATCCTGTCTGTAGTGTAAGTTCCGTTTGTAAAAAAGTGATTATCACTACAACTTTTAACAATAAATGAAAAAATTGTGGAATAGTTGATCTACACTAATTATAGCTAAATAATGCAATGCATTTTATTTAATTTGTTTTATTATTTTTTTAACTTAAACGTTTTTTTTCTCTCCTCTTAAGTCGTGACTTACACTACAAATACATGGAATTAGCCAATTAAATTCATATTTTTATATTTTGTAAATTTTATTTGCAGTTTGAAGAATAATTATAACAAAATGCTTGCTCCGAAACATGGAAACAAATGTCAAACCCTAGTATGTTGCAAGTTCCCAAACGGCGCAAGTTTCTTATTATAAAATAACTTTTAACATAAAATATTTAAAAAACTATTTTTTTTAACTAAATAGTAAAAGCAAAAGTAAAGTAACAAAAATTGAATCCTAGGATTAGATCGAAGCTAAATACTTATTAAAACATCATTTGACATAATATTTTTAATTTTAGAAAGGGATTTCTAATTTAAAAAAAACATGCACCTGATTTATTTTCTTCAAAGTATCACACAACGGGGTGATTTTTAAATTCTTTCTGAAGACAATGCAAACAAAAATATAAACCACAGAGAATAATTTGTATTTTGATGCCCTTATATAAGTATAGATTAAGAAACGAATGAAAGTAAGTTAACACTAGTGTGCTTTTTATGCAAAAAGTAGAAAAATTGATGTCGCTTTTCTTAGTAAATAAATGCTGAACAATTAAAAAAATAACCACATTGTGATTCTTTTATTCATATCATGAAGTCATGCTAAACTGATTAATATGACATAAATAAATTTGCCGCTAAATATTCATTTCAGGAATTTAAAAAACCCTTACTTTTAAGGGTTGCGTTGGGTGCCAATTCAGGTGTTGGCTCGTCACCTGACTGTGGTTCTAAAATGCGATGCCCGTCGCCAATAGCCCTCGTGTAGCTCTAGTGCGACGATAATTCAAACCAAACCAAAAAAACCTGACTTTTAAGAAACGTTGTTGTGTGTAAGGTGAGTGAAATATTTAATATCTGAGAGGATAAAACTTAAAATTTAGATTTTTACAAAAACAAGGATAAAACTGAATTAATCATTATTTATTTAACTACTATAGAATACTAGTTTTGTAATATTTCTTTTATAACTTAAAAATCAGCAAGCATAGTGTTTTCGACCCTCGCTTGCCAAGCGAGTGGGCCTGGGATCGAATCCCGAGCAAGGGATGGATATTTGTGTTGTCCTAGAGTACATGCGGAGAACGTGCTCGTTAAATCTGTGGGTCCGAAAGTCCTCTGATCGGTCACAGCGCAGTTTAACCATGGGTGCAGGTCGTCTGGAGAAAATTGCCCCTCCCCTCCAGCGACATGCCTAAATTGAGGAGGTGGCGCCATATCGGATTAGACATGGGTAGACTCATGGGTACTCAAAGCTTTGTGCCAATGGATGCTATTGCAACCCTCTTGTCTTCCAGGCTACGGCCTGGAGGCACGCGACAACAACATCATCTTATCTTTATGTTTATTTTTTGTAACAATTTTTAAAAAATCCTTAAGCCTCTTTTTTTTCAATGCAATTTCTTTAGCTACCAGAATTCGAGCATGTTTTATTCTGGGAGCCCCTAAATTTTGGGCATTGTTCCTCTTTGAAGGAAAAACAAAAAGTTTCGGTGCGTCAGAAAGAAAATAAATAATTTTTTAACTCCAAAATAATTAAGCATTTGTGAACTGAAAATCGTCCCGTTAGAGTGGGTTGCAATGCCAGAATATCCCAATAAATTGTAAACAATTTCGGAATTCCCTTTTTAATAAGTTTTAAAACTTTGAGCCTTCATTTTCTGCCTGCACTCTTAAAACGAACGAGCGATTTTAACTCAGTTTGATTGATTTTCACTCCTTCAGTCTGGAAAATGCACTTCTCCTTTCGGAGTGGATCCTTTGTGTGTTAAACCTTCGACAGGATCACTCCAAACGAGTGATTTTAACTCAGTCTGAGACAATATTCACTCAGTTCCAGTGTCGAAAATGCACTTCTCGAACTGGAGTGGAATTCACTCTTTTGTTTTACGAGTGTAGTTTCTAATTTAAATGATTAGATTTTATAATTTTTTTAATCAAAAATTAAACTTTTTTTAAATAAAAAATAAAGGTTCAGATACAAGCACAAGCATTTCATAAACATTATACTTATCTTAAAGTTTATTTTAGAAAAAGAGAAACTTGTGAGAGAGAAAAAGAAAAAATTGCTTTTAAACTGGCCTCTTCACTTCCCTATATGTTCAATTCCGAATCAATTTCATTTTGATGGAAACTTAATACCAAGTGAAATTTCAAGCATCAATTTCAAAAGAATTTTATACAATATACCTACACACTTGAAAATACACTTTATTTTTAGTACAGGCACTTTCCATGTAAGAATGTGTGTTGACTAAAAATACGAAGACATTCGTGTCTTCAAATCTATTCATCTTTCGACAAAGAATTTTGTTTTGGCGTAAGCTGACTTAGAAAGATGAACCTTGAGAACGAGTCTTATTCAATTTCGAATTCAATGAAAGCACTTTACTACCGACGCATTTTCGATACATTTCTAGGAACCAATTGTGTTCAATTTCTATTTTATATACCTGTACTTCAAAGAAAAACTTCCTTATTCGAATGTTTTAACATAGGACACATGCCTTTTTTCAAATTCCATGGTGCATATTGTACGTACGTCTTTTCGTCGGTAGAATTTGTGTTTTAAAGTATGTTTTTCCAATGTAAAACAAAAATGAATTTGCATTTTTTTTAATAAAATAGGAAAATAGCTTAAGTCTCCACAGCCATTACCTAGTAATTAACTCCACGTGAAATCGACCTGCTCAAAATTTTCATGTCACAGAATTCTATTTCGATGTGTTTTTCTGGTAATAAGAAAAAATATTGTACCCGAATTTTTTCTCTTCATGGTCTAAAAATTAAGAAGATTTCCATTCTTTGAAATTGAAAAGTGGGACAGTTTGAAGAGATAAATATATATTTGAACATTATAGTTATAGAAATTATACAAATATGAATTTATTCCCCAAACTCTTAATAGTGAATAATATGATTGAAAAAATTGAGTACAACTGAAATGTGATTTTTTAAATTATTTATATTAAATACTAATTAAAAATTATCTTTTTAAAAATGATTAAGAAGTTCCTGATATAATTGATTCATGCACAAAAAGATTAATGTAATTGATAAATTCAGATCACATTCCCTCATATTTTTAAAGTGCTTTTATCAAGAAAGAATTACGGGTGTAACTTTTACCTCTTTCAAAATATTAATATTTATTATAAGTATTTTTTAAAAAATCTAATATCGGCCACATATACAGTAAAAAAAATATATTCATTTCTTTTGAACTTAAATTTCTCCTGTGAAGTTAATTTTTATTCTGCCATCTTCTCTGATTTAAAGAAAAAAATTAGCAAAAATTTGTCAGAGAACGTTTGAGATTATGTCAAAATATTGCCGTATATCCTATGAAAAAATTATTATCTCGCGCTTTTCCGTATTAGTTATACCCGTTTGAAAAACATCATTTACCAAAAACGGTAATGCTAAATAAGAAAAATTTAGCTTTACTTTTCACTTTCAAAGAATCAGAACTTCTTTATATCTGAGAAAAAAGAAAAAGTTTTTTTAAAAAAAGGTGTCTAATAAATTGATTTCCAGTACTAGTAATAAAATCAAGATCGAGTTCTGTTACCAGAAGAGTTTGAGTAGGGATTGATCTGATTTAACTTGGAATCAATCAGTAAGGTTTATAAAGTACTTTTATTTTTATCTTAAGGTATCCGATCACCTTTTTTCAGCGAAAATCTTATATACCTAGCAAAAGCTTTTTTTTAATTGCATAATTGCATATTATAAAATGATTGTTACCCATAAAAAAAGTATACTTCAAAAGTATATGCAATAAATTTTTCTATGAAATTTTTTTGAGACTTTTCTATAACTGTTTTTGTTTGTTTTCACTTATTTTTCAAAATAGAATTTCTGATATTTTCAGTTTACGTAAAACATAAAAACTGAAGTTTTTTATTATCAATTGCTTCCAAATTTTTACAGTAGTTTTATAACAGTATGAAGAAGGTTTTGAACTAGAATAGTGCAAACTATAAAGAATTTGATATTTAGAAACAATTTATATGCTTGTTACTATCTTCTTTTTATTTGTTTTTGATATTACACTACAAACTTTTGCCTATAAATAAATTTTGGGCACTGATATCTTAATGATTTTAGTCCATGACATATAATAATGTTTATTAAGCATATTTAAATTCAAACGATGTAAAAAAATTAAAATTTGCATAAATATCATGTATTGCGTAAAAATGATTTTGGAAGCATATTTGACTATAATTTTCCACAAATACTGAATTTTTTTATGATTTACTTTCTTAAAACTATTTTAATATTCATTACTAATAATAAAATCGCTCAACGTCATGGTTTGAATAGAATTTTCAGAAATTTGCTGTCAAAGGTGATCGGCCACCTTAATATTTAGAACTCTTGAAGGATTCATTAAAATTATTTGTATTGAAGTCGCAGTTGCAAGATAAAATTTTAAGACATTAAAAGTTGTTAATAAAATTTAATTTTAAAAAATTCAAGCAACTGACGTAATTCTGATCATTAATTCGCTTAACATTTTATTAATTTCAAAAACCATTCTGGGTAGCATATATAACTACATTGGATACTATATTTGGTGCAATGTGTGCCGTAACTTGAGTTACAAGACGCCAAAAATATTTTATACATATTCTTATACATATTTCCTATTATTTTATGAAAAATATGGGAAAAAAACTTGAAAAGTCTGTATTACATTTGTGTTTACAAACATTATTTTTTTTAACTCTCAGGGAAAAGCTTTTTTTAATATTGAATTGCAAACAAAAACACCAAAATACATACAATTTTAAAAAAGTTGAATTTTTAATTTAAGAAAAATGTTTCGTGATTGCACAAGTTTTTTTTTGGAAATTTAATTTGAGTTTACACTGTTAGGTTCCAACAAGCTACATTTAAGATAATTTCGTTATCATTAAAGCTTTCACATTAAAAGAAAATTTATAATGCATACTTATACATTTCTATGCAAAATTATAAAAAAGAACTTTTTATCTACTGAGTGTCCGTTCTCAGTGGAAAAAAAGTAGAAAAAATTCTAAAAGAATGTACATATTATATGTGCATGTTTCCTCTCCCCCTTTTTGTACAAAATAACTAAAGCTGCGCAAAAAATAAATATGTTTAAGTGAAGAAGACAAAATACATATTTCTGTTTTATTTCAGAAATAATTTCATTACGTAGAGAAAGGTTTTGGACCTTTATTCTATTTCTGTCATATGTTGCTTTTTAATTTGTATCTGGAGAAAAACTGCATTCCGAGGATCGTTCTGCATTAACCCTTTCAGTCCCAAAAATTTACTACACTACAGAAACATCTGATATTCACAAAATAAGCTCATTTTAGGTCAAAAATAAGAATTCCATAAGAAAAAAAATCATTAATTTTTTTTTTATGGTTTTCGAAATAATGACAAAATTTTTTAATTGTGGAAAACAACAAAATAAAATATTTATTACCTAAAAACACTTCGAGTTATATATTTTAAGGTAATCTGACCATATTATTAAAAAAAATTAGTAATTATTTAAACCGAAATAGTTTAAATTGTGTTTTAAATATGTGGAACTGAAGTGAACTTTTCAAAAATCAGGTGAAACGCTTGTTAGATATTTTCTAAATAAAAAAATAGTAGTTCTGACTTCTATTGAGATTAATGTAAAATATTGTCTTACAGAACAAAGTATGAAGAATCGAATGATGTGTGTTTGGATGTCGTACCGGGACATAAAAATTTGGAAAAAAATATTGAAAGTGATGATGCCAAATGGCATCACTGGGACTGAAAGGGTTAACGTAACACAGCGAAACACTAAACTCGCTTGACCTCTTTTTATTATATACGAACTGAAAAAACACTTAAGAAATAAAAAAAAATATACTAATTTATGATTTGTTAACTTTTTTTAACTTTTGTATTTGTGGTTATTCAACTGTTACATTTCTTTAAATAATGCTGTAATTATAAATAATTATATTAATTCAATAATATAAAAGAAACAATCAGTTCCAAGTTATTACAATTCCAGAAATAGTTTTTTAAATTAATGAATTTTCGTGATAAAATAAGAACCTCAAGCAACTTATAGTTTTAAAAAAGATACTATAAAAAATGGTTTCTTATTTTCCGAATTCACTACAAGAATCATTAAAAGTATGCCTAAAAATGTCCAGAATTAAGTTGAAAAAGAACTTAATGCTACAGAGATAAACTAGTTCTAATCCCTCAAGATCAAACTAGACATTCGGATAAAAAAATCTGTTCGAATGTTTGTTTGGAGACTTCACTACAGAACTGGTACTAATCCTTCTGAACGAAATGTATTTGCTTCTCAGATTACTCGGCAAAAAAGGATACGAATTTGTCTTTCTTTCATTTGACCTTTTCTGTCAAGGTAAATTGATATTACGGATTGTCTCGTTTGGTTATATTTTCTTTTGTATTTATTCGTTTATTCAATTTAGGATAGAAATAAAAAATAATAATGTAAATGCTGGTTCAAGAGAATTTACATGTGTTTTTAACTTGCATGATTGTGTTTCTAACATTTGTACAAAATGTATATTTTTATGGTCATATGTTTTGATATGTCGTTATTACAAAAAATACTTATCTAAACAATTAAAGTATATAAGGTTCCTTAATAATTTAACATGATTTGTTGGTTTGATTACATCTCAAAAATTTATTTGTCTTAGTTAGAGCTCAATTTGAAAAAGAATGGCTAAAGCATTCTTCCCCTTCCCTAGCCTGGAAACTTTTCTAGAACAAACCTAATCCATGTTTTAAAAGGTATACTGTTAAAATTGTATTGCAAAAAAAAAAAAATCTACAACACAAGTTAATTTCTAATGTCGATGGAATCATCTAAAAAAACTCTATGAATAGTTCAAAAGTACTGAATTATGACGACGTTTTCTTAACAAAATCGTTAAACGTCCCACAGGATAATTGTTTCCTTTAAACATCTAATAGATAGAATTATATTCTTTGAACATCCCATAGAATATATTTTTATTAAAATATATCGGTCTTTTTATCTGGCTTATGTACTACTGAAACTAATTCTAAGGTAAGTAACAAAATAGCATATGAGAAAAGAGACAAAGCAACACTGAAACGACAACGGAACGTGAACAAATTTAACAAGACCGAATGAACATTTTAAAGTTTTCTCTGGGAACAAATACAATGTATTTCACAACAATAAAACGGTTAATTATATGATCAAGCCCGTGCACTGTTAAAAATAATAGTTCAAGTTTAAACCAAATTACTTTTCAAAGTTGCTGCAACCATGATTTGGTAGACTGTTGAACCATAAAACGGTATTTTCAAATTGCTTAACTATGGTGAGGGGTTGCACCATATACGGAATTTTCCCGACGCGTAACTGTAGTAAAAGGTTGAACCATAAAAAGGGTCTCCCAATTGAGGATTTTTCTATTATTTCCAGTACAGAGATAAGATTTATAGGAAAATTGGCAGTAGATGGTATTCGAACCCCCGCACTCCTGAGACGGTTAAATCTCTAGGCTGATGCCATAACCACTCGGCCACGGACGGACAACAATTCTTAAGCTGAATCAATACTAGTAATGTTGCCTGCGTTTGAGTAAACAATTAAATTATCGGTTGTAGTTAGTGGAAGTTGAACCAATTTTTCGTGAAAGCAGGTCTATTCCCAGATTGTGATATTTGGTTGAACCATTTTATAGTGTATCTTCAAGAAGTTCTTGATTTTTCACCAATATTTGGTTCAACGTTGAACTGAAATTTTTAACAGTGCATTTGATCCGAGGACCTGAAAGATCGAAGACCAAATAAGCTTTCACGACTAAAAAAAAAACCATTACCAACAATCGAAAGAATCATAACAAAGGAAGAATGGCCATCCCGTGTGTTAGAATAAATCGATTTTCAATTCATGACACCAAACCACTCCAGGTGATAAATGGGCCCCAAACAAAATGCGATGCCTCGGCTCCATTCGAAACAGTTTTAGGGGTATAATTGATTACAGCATGAACTAATTAACATACATTAGTGGCGGTTTTTTAAGTGTAAAATAGTGGAATTTGAGGAGAATTTTTCATTAAAAGAGGATGAATCTCAAAAGTGGGTTGATTAAAAGTTCCTTTAAGGGGTTACGTTCACTCTTAAAACAAAAGAGTGAAATCCACTCCAGTTGGAGAAGTGCATTTTCGACACTGGAAAGGAAAGAATATTAACTCAGACTGAGTTAAAATCACTCGTTTGGAGTGATCCTGTCGGAGGTTTAGCACACAAAGGATCCACTCCAAAAGGAGAAGTGCATTTTCCAGACTGGAGGAGTGAAAATTAATCAGACTCAGTTAAAATTGCTCGTTCGCTTTAAAAACTGTTCTTGTATTAAAAGGAATTGTTTTTTTTTATTGTTCGAAAAATTCTTAGAATGCTTTAAACTAAGTATATGACTAATTATATGGTTCATCTGCACTTTAAGATTACGCTATATTTATGAAACAAAAAAAGGAATGGTTACTGGCATTTGTCGGTTTGTCACATCCATTACTGCCTAAACGTCAAATCTATGTTAATAACAAATAAAGCTTTCATTCGAATTCTCATCTCAAATATAATAACCAAAAACGTTTAATAGTTATTGCAGTAAACTAATTTGATTCTAGTTTTTGAAATGTGATTTTTTAACTGGATCTCTTGAAGCGCTTAAAAATAAACTAAATACGCTTTTCAAATTCCCAGAATTGTATACTTTATTGTAACCTAAATTACCTAAATTAATATATTTTCTCTTTGCGTGTGTGTGCTCCCCTTTTCGCCAATAAATAGTACAATTAGTTCCCTAAGCTATAATTTTTTTTTATAACGTCAATCAGTTTTAGGCTAAACATTACAAACATTCTTTGGTATGCTGACTAAGCTCAAATTATGCGAGGAATCATAAACAAAATTCTGTGCAATTAACCCTCGAATGCATACTGTTACCGTTCGGTAACAAGTAACATAATCCACTTTATTCTATTCAATTAGAGCTCCTCCTAGAGATCTGTGGTTTTTTTTTATCTATTATGTTTCATTTTAAAGTTTTAGTTACTAATAATCCTCATAGATGACAGTAGTAAAAGTATATTCAAAATAAAAGAGTGAGGTTATTAACTTTTGTGAAATTACGTTTTTGGTTGTATTCAAAGAATAATAATATTAGTACTAAATACTAATGAATTGTTTTTAAAAATTAATCATAGTTAAAAAGGGTTATTTTGAAATATTTTTAGTAGTTTTCAAAGTTTCATTATAATCAAAATTGGAATTTTGCAGTTGGTTTTTGTCATCTGGAAAATTTTTTAAAAATTGAAATTATTTAGATTCTAATGCAGTTAAATTTTTTTTAGTATTTTTCCCATATTTGGGATGAAAATAAAAATTCATGCATTAGAGGGTTAAGTATAATCTTCCACACTCCAGGCAACTAAGGGGACTCGATACCCAAAATGTATTTTTCTTTAAATTGAGATTGGCATAATATTTTTTTGATAAATAGGTGTAAAACTGGTCTAAAAGCACAAATTTTAATTAAAAACTTTCTAAAAAATTAAGTATTTTAAATTATTTATTTTTTTAATTTTAATGAAAATTTAAAAATTCTTCTTCTATTTCAGGTTTAATTTTTTTTACCGAATCATTGTTTCGTAGAAAAAAATATTTTAGTTGATAAACACATGAATTCCATGAAAAATACAATTTTCGATTTTTTAATTTTATTAAAAAAATATTTTAATTATTTTTACTCTTCCATCCCTGTTCTATTCAATATACTCTCTGATGTACATTCAAAAACTTCCATAACATTTATTGGAGTTTTAGGATTTTAAGTACGGATATGTTTATGAATATTACAAATAAATTTAAAGAATAATTGACCTTTGAACATTCGATGAAATGTTAAAATAAAGGGGCTTTTTATGATTTAAAAAAATGTCTTTTATGATTTTAAACTTTTGGAAAATATACTAGAAGGTTTGAATAGTTAATTTATAGACAACAAAAAAAATATCGATATTTTCATTGATTTTGTGGTATTGGTCCCCTGAAACAATCATAAATGTTGTAAAACAAAAAAGAAAAGATTATGAAAAAAATTGCGGCTTCTATATCAAGCCGGCGTTGTTTATTTGGTTATTTGATGCTCTTGCAGTTGAAGGATTGCAATGCCGAAACTTGCGTATGGGCAAACTTTGACTTAACTTAAAATCCTAAGACAATCAATCAACTAACAACAAAATACCGATAAGCCACTTTGCTGTAACTTGATTTTTTAATCCTTTTTCTTTTATAACCTTACTCGCTTTTAATGTATATTTATTACATTTTTATAAACTAAGGTTACACCAAACGTTTTTCGTACTGGATGTAGTATCGGATGTAAAGCCAGCTTTGATACAATTACTCATAGCTTGTAACAAGTTATAAACAAACACATATTTCGGATTAATAGTTTTTAGTAACAACTTCCTTAGCAATATTAAAAAAAAACACATTCATATAGTGGATCTTGCCTTTGATTCAAAAGTCATAACACATGAAAAATTCAAACATTCAATTTTCAGACACTTAAAAAAACTTAGGGGACTGTAAAACCTCAATTTAATCGGCACATGATTACAGCAATATGTGCTCTGTATTGTTACTACGGTCACAATCATGGAAATTCACACTATTTTAACTCTGTATTTCTCTTCAAATATAACTTGCTAAAATGCTAAAATGAATGCGTTACATCTATAATACATTATATTAATTTCGTGAGTAATAAATATTAGCAACCAATTACAATATTATGAATAAAAAATTCTAAATTTTTTATGCATTTTTATTTTCATGTGTCGCATCAAAATTAATTTTGATTTATTTTATTTAATAGATTTACTAACAATCAAATGATCGTATTCATTATTTTTGTCAATTTTTTAAATTTTAAACGTAAATATGTACCGTTATTCATAACAATGTGCATAAATGTTAAAACATCGTTGAACTTTTGTTGAAAAAAATATACTTAAAATAAATACATTTCCAACATTTATACTAACTTAACCATATGTAATAAATATCAATTTAAATTCTCCACCATGAAAAACAAGTTGCCATTCACCATGCAACAATACCGCGTTTTGTGTTTACAAAGTTACCTCCACCAACCCAGATACCCCTCAACGCAACCTGAAGACAACAACACGCATGGCGCCCGGTCGGTCAACATGCCACCACTTGTGCAGAACTCGCAATTCAGACCTACCTTTCGGGGA
Source organism: Hylyphantes graminicola (assembly GCA_023701765.1). Classification (NCBI taxonomy): domain Eukaryota; kingdom Metazoa; phylum Arthropoda; class Arachnida; order Araneae; family Linyphiidae; genus Hylyphantes; species Hylyphantes graminicola. The sequence goes on along the minus strand of CM043118.1, from coordinate 20,268,054 downwards.
CTGGCTGGACCTACTCGGAACCGGGTCCGGGTCCAGGTTTCGGGCTGAAGACACCGAGGACCTTTTAGAACGGCGATCCGGTGACGAGCTATACCTTCTGTCCTCCATTTTGGCATGTTTCTTTCCTTCCCCCCTCCCCCCCTCGACTTACTACGACCCCCGTGAGTTGCATCGATCTGGAAGAGGTCCGTGTTCTGCGCGTGCGCGGACTGTTTGGAACATCTGTGCTTTTTTCCATTGAGAATGATGTGTGCTGGGGAATGGGTTCTGGAGACTAATTGCCTTCAGGCTAATTGCCGGGTTAGAGCTGCATTTGTTGGGCTTATGTTTGATGATCTAAGAAACTAATGGCGTTGTGCTATGGCAAAAGGGCGTTTCTTATTTTAGCTTTCACATTACGTTGCATGTAAATGCTTATAGGGTAGCTTTATAATCGCTTATCTCCTTTTTTTTGCAGTTCAACTTCAAAAAGAAGAGCCAAGTAGACGTATCAAATACAATTTTTAAAAAAAAAAAAAAAAAAGAATTAGTTAAAAATAACATCCAAAATTCAGGAGAGTAACATATAAAGTATCCACAATATTGCGAAATTTAAAAGCATTTAAGTAAAATTTTATTCGTTTTGTTTAATCTGTTGCTAGCTGCTAAAGTCTTCATTAATGTACGGAACTATTATTTATTCAACAACTTTTTAGAAAAACTGCTTTTAAGAGATCAATGACAGTGTCCATAAAATAATTTTATCAATTTTAATTTTAAAACACAAGTTTACAACAGATAAGAAAGTGTAGTATTGAGTGTTTGAGAACAAGCATGGTCTCATTTATTTCTACATACTCTGACATTGACTTGCCCAGAGCAGAATATAAATTTGGAATATAAAGCTTGGTTTGAAAATAAACGTATTAATATTTCTTTCAATAACAAAATTTTAATTGCCAATTCAAGAAGATTATTTTTTTTAATCATAAAATATTGATAACTTGTGTTAACAGAAAATAGCACCTGAAAGTTATTATAAGATTTATCTTAAACTTGCTCAAGTAATTTTATGTATGTGTCAAGGAAATTTAGTTTAAGAACAATGGACTTTAAAAGAAAAATAACCAATCCACGGGGAAAAGTTTTAATTAGATTAAATTTCTACATGGCAATTTCCCCAATCCCAATGCCTTTTCGGTTTTACTGAATGTTTTTTTTTGCCTAGTCCTATAACTAAAACTTCTCATGTACAAGTTTCAGGTTAACAATGAACAAAAGGATATGAAACGTGGACTTTATTTGCAATTATTCGAAATGGAAATGGAAAATTATATTTGTGCCTAACGCTAAAAAAAATAATAAAAGCATATTTCATACTTAGCTTAAATAAAAAGTATCACACAATTTCTTACTAAAATGAAATCTGAAATCAAAATACTAGCAATCTGTGCATCGGCGCGAAGCGCCCTTTCACATTCATCGAAGAAGTCCCAATGGGCATAACTTAAAACAGGAATTATAATAGCCAGACGAACCGACCGGTCTAATCTTACTAAAATCTTTATCTTTGAGCATAGTTATACTTTCCCCGCCACACAGAATCCTCCCCTGTAGATGTGTTATTTTGTTTGTTACAGTATACGTGCAAGGAAACTAACTTCTACTGAAGAAAGGGAAATTGTTGACTTGCAAATACTACATTAATTTTTGAACTAAACTTTTAAATGCATTATCGTCAGTCATTTATTTATTTAAAAATTTTCTACAATTATACACAATTTCTCAAAAAAAAAAAAAATAATAATAATACAATAGTCTGGGAAACTTAATTTTACATATATATTTTTTGGGGTTCCGTTTTGCAATTTGTAATGACTTTATTAATAAAATATTAGTTTATAAGAATTTTTTGTTAACTAATAACTGAAAAATGCAGTAAAATTGTGTTTTACAATAAAATGTGTGTATTAAAATTTAATGTTATGGTAATTTAATTATGTTCCATTATAATTTATTACTAATACTTCATTTTGGGTGTTAGCGAGAAAAATTAATTTAGACATAAAAAAAAAATGATCCTATACTCATGGCCAACCTAAGTTGGGTAAATAGAAATGTGCTATGTAGAAGATCCTTCCGCGAATGTAAAGAGTTCCATATATTATTTGCGAATCCATACACAAAACATATTTAAAACATTAATTTGTTCAAGGTCTAATAGATTTAAATATCATTTGAGAAAATTTGGCAATTTTATTAGAATGAATTTGGTTAGTGTATTTAGTGTATAATTATTATTGTATTTTGGTTAAATTGTATTCACATCATTTTGCATATAAATATTACCTTACAAGAGTTTCGAGCCAACGGATTATTGTTTCTTTTTCACGTTCTGTGGTTGCCGTCTCGATCGAATTTTGTTCATTATGACAAAAGGCAGCTGATTTTTTCATCATTATCATAATTCATTGTGTAATTGGCGATTGAAAATGAATTTCTGTTTAAGAAAGAAGGCAATTTTTACAGTTCTTTTTTCATAAATGGAAAATAGCATGGTTTTTTCAGGTCGGGTAAAATCATAACAACCCTGCATAGTGGACCTGAAAAGTATGGGTCCATATACCCATACATTTTATAGGTCTACAACCCGTAAATTTTATGGGTGTTGTTTTACTGGTCCCATAGAATTTATGGGTCCCATTGAGCTCTATTGGGAATAAAACAAATAGATTTTTAGTGTGTTATGGCCCCAATAAAATTTTGCAAACCAATAGAATTTTACTGGCCCGTAAAATTTTATTGGTCCAATAAAATTTTATTGGGGCCATAACACACTAAAAAAATTTATTGTTTTTTAAGGGAATTTCCAATAGGGAAGTTATCATCAAAAGCATTTGCCCAATCTGGCTGAATAAAAATAGATTTTTATATTTTCAAATTTATTGGAAAGCGTCGTTTTTAATTGTATAATCAAATAGGTATTCAATAAATATCATACAGTTTTTTTATTTGTTCCCTTTGTTACTTTTTGAGTAGTACTTCATTATATTTTTGTGATGTATTCTTATTTTTCGCTTGCAAATATTAACCTATTGCAGTTATTATTAAAATTAAAAAATTATTTTTTTAAATTATTAAATTAAAAAAATAATCCATTTTTAAAAAATTCTCATCCAATTTTAAACCTCTATTCAACAAGCAACATAGCAACTACTAGATAAAATTACTTTGTTTATAAAATTTACCCCTTTCCTAATCAACTATCTTTGTATTTACTATTTTGTTTCAAAAGTATTTCCTTACTTTTAAAAAGCCGTTTAAATCGATATCGACGCCAAACCAGACGACTGATTGAATTTTTTTTGTTTTTGTTTTGCTTGAATTGGTGCGGTGCTATGTTTACTCTCCAATGTTTTTGCGATGCGCTTTTAAATATGCCTTTTTACCCTGTTTTTACCCAAGTTAGGTTAGCCGCCACGAGTGTAGTTTATGAATTACTGAGCGTAATCAACTCCTAAAAAATTTAAAATTTTACTACTAATACTTTCAGCACTATGCTTTTAGTCTAAACAACTTGGCTGCAGCACCAGCACAAAATCTTCTCTTAGTTTTTCACAACGCGTTTAATCTAGAATGTGGGCAATAGCTCACAAACATAGTGGAGGAATAATTTAAATTACATAGTAGTAGTTAAGGGAGACTTCATCCCACTTATATGTTAGATAAGCATGGATTTACCTGAGGTATATTAGCTGCAAAAGAGGGGTAGGGATAGCTGAAGGGTAGAGGTACAAATATATTCCGGCTTGTTTGCTTGATCGGAGACCTGCTTATAAAGCCATCATCAAGTAAGACAGATACAGAAAGAATTTTTTACTGTCACAGAGAAAATAATATAGACCCAGGGCGAAGGAAGGAATCGAAACCACCCCCATTACAAACTGCCACCGTAATGGTCCAAACCACTCGGTCATCCGAGCCCCCAGCAAAAGAGGAAATCTTAAATTAATGACATATTCTCGTGTCATCCTTATTAGTGAATAGTTTCACAAAACAAAACCAAACGAAACCAAACAAATATTCACAGCAATGTATCTGGACTAACTGTAACTGCAACGAAAATAAACCGTAACAAAATAAACAAAAGTCCGCAAAGGCCCAAAAGGTTGAAATACTTGATTTTTAGCTGGTAAATATTAAAATAAAAGTCAATTTAACCAATTTTATTTCTTATTATATTCAAATTTTCATACGATTTATTATTTTTTGCTTTTATCTTGCTTCCATTGATATGAATATGTTTATGCCGTTGACATTCAAGCATTCAGCTATAAAATGATTCGTACAATAAGATAGAGTTTTATGCAACAGACATTCTATAACAAAAAATACCCAAAGACTGGGAAAACTTTTCTGAATACATAACTCTGACTGCCTCCAAGAATTTAAATTAGGTCCAAATATGGTCTTCAATGTCTTAATAAAAAAAATGTGATTTCACCTAGGATAAGTAGCCAACTTAACTCGTAATGTGTACATTAAACTATATTTGGGTATTTATTCTGTTAAAAATTCACCGTTGAATCAAAATGAAAGTGATTAAGGGCAACTTAATCTGGCAAACTGACCATTTAAAGGAGCCACATAATAGTTTCAGGACTTCCGCGTTTACACTTTTGGGATATTTCTGTTGTCCCATTTCGGAAAATTATACATTAACCAAAATCCTACATCTAAGCGTTTTTGTACCTAATAAACATATTTTTGAAACAAATCTGCATATATTTAAGAGTAGGAATTTAAATAAATCTGTAACGTAAAAAAAAATAATGTAGTTGCTATACCAATTGAATGGTAAATATGTATTTACTGAAAGGTAACCCTTGAAAAACTATCCAAAATCGTGCCAATAGCCTAAATTAGCAAATAAGGGTCAGATAGGTTTGCCGGAAAACTTCATCGTTGCAAAGTCAAAGAATTCAAATCATCAGTCGAAGTTAGACAGTTTCCACATAAAATAATTTATCGCCAAATCCAAAAAAATATCGCCAATGGTTACCGTACATGGTTGCAGTAAATCTGATCCCTGGCAATTGAATGACACTGTCTATTATATCTTAGATATTCCCAAACTTTCACTTTAAATTTGTGTCATAGACTTAAACTAAAAGAATGTGATGTTTGCTTTCAGGCAATCATGCGGCTAACAAGGGAGCTTTACAGAGCTACAAGAAAACTACCAATCAATTACTCGAATTTTCCCAAGCGCTATGTTGAACGCGCCAAAGAGCAGATCGCGTTCAAGACCGAAAAAGCGCCGCAATTTCAAGATAAAGTTATCAAGAGAGAGGTGTTTACATATGGAATGCACAGGCCATGGGAGAAAGAGTTCTACGAAGAAAACTATCCTGGAAAACATATCACCCTAGATATTGTTGAGCCCATTAAAGATTGGACTATTTACAAAGGAGATAAGGTAAAAAAAATTATACGTTATTTATAAGTATGCATGTAAAAATCAAAATGCCAAATAATTTGCATTTAAAGATATATTAGTGTGATAAAAAAAAATCATAAAGAGGAGTAAGAGAGAATTATTGTAGAAGAAAATTATAGTGTACTCGTAATTAATTGTTTAAGTAAAAAAAACAGCTGTTTATATTTCCTTTCTTTTATAAACTACAGCAAATTTAATCATGATTAAGCATTAAAATAACTTTGATATACAGTAGACGCCGCTTAATGTGATCACATCGGGACGAACGTGATTTGATAACAATAACCGATTGATTACAATACACGAAAAAAAAGTTAAAAGTAAAAGTTTACTAAAAAAAATATATATATTTTACATACCTGTTGAAATAAATTTTAAATTTGGAGTTGTTGCTGTAAAACTCTACAGTTTTTGATAGAAATCAATGCACGCTTTTGAAAATAATTACTATTGGGTTGAGTTTTCTTTCATATTTAATGATGATTTGCAGAAAACAATACAAAAGGGAAAAGGGTAATTATTAACAGAAAAAGAAGTCATCAATTGTGATTGTTTAGCATTCTTTGGAAGCAAGTCATTTAAGAATCGCTCATAAACATAATGTTTATGAAAGTGTTCCGCGTCGCTTTGTTTTGCACACCTAGATGTAAGAGTCGAAGTGCCTCCCTCATCTGAGCAGGCGTCGGAATTTTGTCCTCGATAGCCCTTTTGGGTTCATCATTGGCATCAGAATTGTGTGACGAAGCCTGATCTTTGACACATATGGCTTTGCAAATGTCCTCATCAGTTAACGAAGTAGAAGTCGCAACCTTCTTGTCGATCTCCAGCTATGCTTCAAAATCCTCAGCATTCACATTGGATTTTTTCGAGAAATTTACATACAAACTGATAACAATAAACGAACACTTTATTACAATAAACGATGATATTTCAGTGTATTTTGAATAAGAGGACTGGACTAAGTGATTTTGATGACATTAAACGATTGATAACATTAACTGTGATCACATTAAGCGGTGTCTACTGTAGTTAAATGCCAACTTGGTAAATTTCGGATGAGGATTTTGAAACCTGTTTGGTGTTTGGTTGCATTTAAAAGTCAATATCTCCCAAACCAAAACAGTACAGAGTACACTATTTTTTTACAACTTTACTTAAGTGTGGTTCTAAATTGCGATGCCTGTCGCCAATAGCCTCCATGTAGCTCCAGTGTGACGGCAATTCAATCTAACCTTACAACTAAAAAATACAATATTTTGAGTAGGTACTTGATTGCTGAAAACATGCAGTGAGCCATAACAAGAAGTGAAGTCCTAATTCCAAGAATAACACCTAGGTCATTCAGTATTCTTATTTACTTCATAAAAAATAGGTGTTCAGACAAGTCCCTCTAATAAATCTAGAGATTATTAACTGGAAACTTGAACCTGCTTCTTAAACAACTACTGTCATAAAGTTATGTCAGAGTAAGGTTCAATCCAATAGACTTGGTAGCAAGAGCCTGTACTCTTAATTATTCAGTGATTACTCGTCAAACTATCCCTATCTTTTTATAGCTAAGTTCAAGCGCATTGCTTGGTTATTTTTAAAAACGTAACCAAATAAAGTTTTTCCCCTTTAATTTATTACTTATTTGGTTCTGCGCTAATTTTATCTTTGTTTTCTTTTCTCAGGTGGAAATCATGAAGGGCAAAGATAAAGGAAAACAAGGATTTGTAAATTATGTTGTAACTGAAAGAAATTGGGTGACTGTTGAAGGTCTTAATTGCGTAAGTTGTGTTTATGCAGTGCATAATGTGGCATAGTTTATAAAATATGACAAGTGTCTGAAATCTTAGTTTTTAAATAAGCACCTGAAGGCCTAGATGCAAAATTTGCATTGCCGAAAGTATAGCTAAGATATGTGATCCAGCATGTTTATTGAGGACTTCGTCCCATTGGATTTACAATCGTTATTAGTCGCCAATGGAACAGGGGAGACCCAATGTTTTAGTTATACTTTGGAGAAGATAAGGTCTGTAACAGAACCTTTAAAATATATCCATTACCATGTAAATAAACGGGCTCCTGTAGAAAATTGGCATCTTTCATTTTTTAGTTAACCAACTTGAATTGAATTTGACATTTAACATTTCTAACATCCCACCCGTTTTTATGCTTATATGTACACAAGAGGAGTTATAATTTTCCTTTTCTTTTTGAAACAGCTTCTTCTATAAATATGTACTTACTTCATTTCTTACAAACCTCCCCAATATTGTTGTTCAGTGTTCCCCACATTCCCAGTAGATTTACCCCATAGTGACATTTAATGCATTGCTGTTTAAACTTTTGTAGTAACTAAATAATTCTGCAAAATTTTGTGCTTTCTTGATACCAATTTAAGTCAACTTGTGCTCTTTTTTGAATACTTGGTATGCATTTACCAAAATAATTAACATATTCTAATTTGCTGGCTTTTAAATGGGTTTTTGTCTAGCTGCAAGTTGTTTAGTCTTTTAATTAGTTTGTAGTCCCTATTTAAGATACATATTTTACCCTCCACATAACATGTTTCCTCCAGTAAGACATATGGTAGCAAAGAAGTGAAAATGTAACATCCTTCGATAATTGCATTTCGAGTTATTTAAACCTGTGGATCTCTCTGACTACAATTCAATTTGTGTTTAAACAAATGTTTAAATGTCTCTTCTTCTTTTAGAAATACAAGTATGTTGGTGGTGAATTTGGTGTGCCCAAAACAATGATGGCGGAAGAACTTCCTCTACTAGTCACAAATGAAGTTGCCCTGCTCGATCCTTCTGATAAGTAAATCCCTTTGTTATTTGATTCTTTATTTATTTATTTTATTTACTTTTAATTGCTTAATGTGAATTGTAAGGTAATGAAAATATTGCAATGGGGTCGGATATCTGAAATTGAGATTTGCTTGTTTTCTACATGTTTGGTAGAGTGAAGATTCTAAAAAAGTTATTTTGAGCATTGCTCTGTCAGTCTGTCTCTCTGAAGCCACTTTACAGCTCAAACTAAAAGAGCTTCGTACTTAAAATTCAGTGCACAAGCTCTTAGTGCTTGTCGAACATCATAAATAAATTTCACAGAAAATTGTTCCTGTGGAAAGAGTAGTTAGTTGCTTAAGGACTTTTTAGGTTTAAAATTTATTGAAATGACCTTATAGGGTAAATAATTACCATTAAATGTATTGATTTATTGAGTGGGGTTAGTTAGATATATTACGTTAAAAGATATATAGGCTTGTTTTTCCTAAAAATTTAACCAACATTAATATTTTTTTGGAATTATGAAGCGTAGGATTATCATTATTTCTGTTATTATTATTATTATACAAAAGAGTCAAAACTTGATATATGAAACTTTAACATAGCCTACAGACCTTGCACTGATCCCTATTTTATCTGTTTGACCTTTGTTTGTTAACTTCAATATATGTTAAGATGTTTTTGGGGGTACAAGGAAACTTTTACCTTTATTTTGATGCATGAAAGAAAAAACTAAACTCCATTGTCGCAGAAGTGGTGTGACGGCAGGTGGTTTTGTAGCTCTCCAGACCTTCATCTATTCTAAAATTTAGAAATCCCCAGTGATTTCAGATCTCTGTTAATTCTAGAAATCTCCCACACTTCTGAAATTTGAAATCTCAGGCGGTTCAAAATTCGGAAATTTCTGGTGATTCTTATATTGGAAACCTCCAGCAATTTTATCATTCATATGTACAAGCGGCTGCGAATACTAGGTTAAATAACTACTACCTTATTCAACGCTTGTGCCGGTCCACTGGCGCAATGGTTAGTGTACTAGCCTTTGGAGCTGCTGGGCTTGGGTTCAAATCCCGGTCAAGGCATGGAGGTTTGTGTTTGTCAATGAATGTTGTTATTTGTCCATGTGTTTGTGGCGTCCTTCTTTGTGTGTCTCTTGTGACTGTCTCTTCTGGCGAGCGGGGTAATGGGCTATATAGCCTACGTCCTTCCCTTCTAGAGGGCGCAATCACTATCATTTGTCATTCAACGCTTGTAACAAAAATTTATTAACGAAAGCATTAACAAGAAAGTTTATTATTAAATGTAAATAATTAAATTTGATATGATTACGGGCACCGCAGGCAGTAAACTTGGTAAAAGTTACTTAAAAGAGACAGATGGTCCGGGGTTCAGTTCTTTTATGGAGCAGCTTGAAGTGCGGGGCATATGTATTATCATTTCCAGTGCTTGAGCACCACCACAGGTGATCACAGGAGAAGAGCGCTTGCCACTGCCGATCTTGCGAACTTCTCGTCTCAGCGCATCCCCACACATATTTTAGATTTCATTTATTAAAAAAAATAAGAAACAAAATTTTGAAATAATATACGTTTTGAATCGTTAAGGAAAAATGTAATAAGCTGAAACATGTATAATATAAGTGGGCCGTAAAAATTAATGGATGCAGACTGTGCAGCTAACTGACTTATTTCGTTTTTCTTGGAACAATATCATACTAAGCTGTACTCAACCTTAATTTTTTTTCCCATGAATGTTTCATAAAAGTATATAAAATTTTTAATTTGTCACATGATTACTGATTAGTTCTTCTTCAAAATTTTTTGACAAAAACAAGACCATGTTTTAAAAAAATAAAAACTAGCTCCACCCATATAAGCATATAATAGTATTTTTAAAACTTTTTTGACATTATAGTTTGATTTTTTTTAATGCCACTATATTTTTCAAGCTATTTTGCTGAGATCCAGGATACTAATTAAGACTTTTAACATGAATACTTATATCATGTACATCACACTGTTTCCATGTAATTGAACTTGCTGTTCATGTCCATCATAAAGGGTACTAACATGTTTTTACAAGTAGTGGACTTTAAGTAAGATATTAATTCTTGTGGCCAAAGTGTGTAGGATTAGCATTGGAGGAGTGTGTAGGATTGGAACTGTGAAGGAAGTGTGTAAGATTAACATTGCAGTCCAACTGTGTAGGATTAACATAGTATTTCTTTCTGTTACAGAGATTGCTTTAAAAATGTTACTTTTAAGCTCTATGATAATTAAAAAATCAACAATGTATATATCTTGACTGAAAGTAATTTTGTACCTTTTAAAGAATCTAAAGGTTTGTAATTAACCAAAAAATATTGTTCATAAAAAGAAAATCGCTCTTTTCCAACAATTCAAGTAAACTTTAAAAATAGTCAGATAAGATCAATTGTAATTGTTATTTTAAATAGATACTTACATATAATTTTATTAATATTGTCTTTGTTACAAAGCGGATACTAACATAGACGAAAGTCAACTGACTAGAACTAGATGGACATCTAAGCTAGCATCAAAAACTACTTGGTAGCTCCATCAAAATTAGTTATGTACTTGATGTGGTATATTCCAACTAAAGTTGTTGCTAACCCTTGACGGCGTCCACTGTGGCAGAAGGATGATGACATGCCCAGTGGAACTACGGATAATAAATAACGGATGCAGCCTGCTCCGTTATACCATATACAGGAGGGTGTCATGGAGACTTATGATACCCTCCTTATCATCAACACCTTTTCCTGACTATTTGGTTGAGTAATTGATTCACTTACATATTTCTGTCATCATATGCGCATAGAGTAATGGGCTATATAGCCTACACTCTTCCCTCATTGGGCACTCTTACTTGTTATGTTATGATGTGGTATATTAAATTGTACAATTGTACCAAATTAGTTATTCCATGTGAAATTACTCAGCTTGAAATCTTAATGTCACAGAATTTTATTTTTACCCCAAGAACTAGAGACAAATTTATTGCACCCATATTTTTTTCTAAATTCCAAGAGTTAAGATTTTTTGAAGTTGAAAAGTCAAGCTAATTCTAAATTGTGTTAACTCTTGAAATTTAGGAAAATGAAAAATACATTAATAATAAATTTTACTCTAGTATTTTTTTTAAAAAATCAAGTTCAAATTTTTTTTTTACATGAAATGGGATTTGAAATGGAATGAGTCAAATGTGCTTTTACTTATCCCTAATATGTGTTATTTTAGCAAACCCACTCAAGTTGTTTGGAGATACACAGACGCTGGAGAAGAAGTTCGGGTGTCTGCTAGAACAGGAAGGATAATCCCTATACCAGAGGCTGCTCTTGAGACATATGATTATAAAATAAAGAAGTATTATGTTGGTGAGTGTTAATAACTTTTTTTTAAGTATTTAATGTATTTATTTTCTTAGAAATTATATCTCTTAGTATTTTTAAGTAGTTCGTTCATTATGATTACAAGCAGTTTGAAATTTATTTTTCTCTTAAACACTTAATGCCATTATCATAATGTAATGTTATTTTAAGTACCATTGCTTCCTTTGTAATCAATAAATCACTGGTATAATGCGTCTTAAATAAGGAAAGTTTTTTTGTCTAATGGTACTGCAGTATTGGCGGTCAAGCCTTTGTAGACTCAGCATATTCCCCAGAACTGAGAGTCATTTTTTGTGTCACCATCTAAGTGACTCTCGCCACCAATTTTGACGCACAGATTTTAAGGAGTCTGAGAATTATGTTTATGTAAATAAGGAAACTTTACTAAAGTCTAATTTATCTTTTGAGTTAATTATATTTTTATTTTAAGAGGACTATTAACTAGACTGTAATGTCTAGTTAATAGTCTAGTGTAAGGGGTGTAATAGTGTAAGGGGTCTTACCAAAAGAATAGCATTGCAAAGTGAGATCAAGACCATAAAAGGTATACCCTCTTTGGGGCCAGGGTTCTTCTGTGCTGTAGCAAGAGAAGAGGTTGCTTAGCTGCCTGTACAATCTTTATGGTAGTTGCAATAATAATTGAATGCTGATTGCCTTTATTTTTAAGCTGATACCTTGCAAACTGCCTCTATTGTAAGGCTTAAGGCTTGTAAACTTAGTTTTGATTGCTTTTTGACTAAAGTTAGCCATACAGGCAAGGACAGATCATGTGAACTTGGGCTAAACATTTTGACTATTTTGCAAAGACATTACCAAAAGCATTTTCACTCGTCAGCGATTGGTTTTGTGTGCCAACATGATTTTTCAAACCAATCACTAAGGAGTGCAAATCCTTTCGGTGATATCTTGCAGGAAGAGTATCAGTGCTTGGCGATGGTTCACATGTCCTGTCTCTCCATGTATGCCTAGCTTAAACCACAGTTACTAGTTAACTGAAGGGGGAATTATAAGAATAGTTTTTAACGGTCACATTCTAGGGTTGGCCAAGGAGAGATATCATATGCACTCAAAAGGGCAGCATGTGACACCTACTGAGGTTGATATGTGAAGAGTACAGGGGAAAAACTGCTTGATTTCGTTGAAGGCTTTCCTCAACAGGTCTCTTTGGCGATGATAGCAAGAAATCGCCTAAACTGGTGTAAAGAAGCCGGTTACTTGCTTTGTTTTTCTTTCACAGCAACCCTGATTCACGCTAGAGATCAGTGGACACGGGTCACACGTTTGTACCGCGAATGAAGAGCCGAAAGAAAAAACGGTTTCTGTCGCCAATGTCCGTCAAGCAGAAACAATTACGGGAAGACTCACAATACATCAAACAGTTCTTCCCTTGTACTCTTCTTATGAAGATCAAGCTTGCTTGGGAAATTTAGTGAAAATTCACTGTCGAACAAGCCACTCAAAAAAGATAATCACCAGTATTAGCACCTCAGGCAAAAAAGGTGAAAAAATGGGGATCAGCACCGCCTCATTGGCCAGTAGGCTCCTGGCAGAGTTTAAGTTACAACTCTTAATCACATTTACTTAGATCAGTGGTTCCCAACAGGTGGTCCGATGCAAGATGCTATTAGAATAAAGAAAAAATATATGAAATATATTTCGTATGATAACAGAATTTTTCTTCAGCACTTCCTGCATAAGCAGGGTCAAGCCCAAAACTATCATTCAAAATTTTCTCACTGACTTCTCTTTGCTTTACTCAAATGAGTACTTGGGTCATGTGTTTGAACACTTTAATGTGTCAAGCTTGAGTTTACAAGGAAGTAATGTGGGCATATTCAAAGTTGAGTATAAGATTAGGTCAAAGTGTCAGATCTAGGCGTCAAGGATAGATAACAAGTAACTAACTTTTCTACTTAAAACAAACTTCTTGGAATCATCAGATGAGAATTTGCCTGACCAGATCAAGATCAATGTACTAGCCGAGCCACCACATTTAGAAAGTATTTCCCTTAACCTTACCCTGACGAAAGATGGACTCGAAATCGGTTTAGGTGTGAATAAATACACAAAACCCAAGTCCTCACTGAAGAAGACCAAGATCAACTTGTGGATCTGTCCAGTTGTGGAACGATGAAAAATATTTTCATTGGTGATGAAATTACAGACTTCTGGTAATCAGCACGCAAGGACTACAAGAAACTTGTATGTTAGGCAATGAAAAAGATCCTTCCATTTGCAACCACATATAGGTGTGAGTTAGCATTTTCTTCCATGTTTTATGAAAAACAAATACGATAATTGGCTCGACATGGGGTTGGAATTCAGAGTGAAAGTTTCAAATTTGGAACCTAATATTTCAGAAATTATGGGCTCAAAGGACAGATTTAACTTATCCCATTAAGAACTGAAAATTAAAACTAACTACTGAGGGTTCTCTGTTGTAACTGTAAAACACGTGTAAAATATGGGCATAGGGATAATAAACGGAAAATAAAGACTCATTTGGCTCTCACATTTTAATTTTAGGATTAGGAATTAATGGGGGTCCTTGTCACAATAATGTCTTGATGAGGGTTCAGCGAGAAAATTTTGTTGGGAACCCCTGACTGAGACAAAGAAGATACACAATTTTTTTGCTTATAATGAAATATAGACAAGGTTG